>PNEQ01071265.1:0-12430 GCA_003012365.1 Medauroidea extradentata
GACATCGTACTCACAATCCTACCGCACTGTTCTCACGTGGCACCACGCCGCACGCATGGAACCAGAACACAACACACTGTGCCACAGTATTATGGACGCTGCTGTGGCGCGCCACACCGTTTGCGCATGGAGTTCAAGGACGACGCAGCGGTAGTTCGCGTGTTTCCCGCGGGACTAGTTGCCGTGGTCGGGTAGTAGAAGCGTTTTTGGAAGCGCTTTTAAACAGCTTGCTTTGGTTGTTTACGAGTTCTTATCTTCTAACTGGCAGTATTGTAATCCTAGTGGAATATGTAAAAGATACACCTATCTGCACGAGTCATAGTTAGCTTCTAGTAGAGACAAGGTTACAAGAAAATATTTATTATAATCCGAGAATTGTCAGGAAGCTGCCTGGGCAAGCATTGCTTGCCTTGCTTACCCTGACGAGACGCCACTGCAAGAATTATGAAGGACTTTAATATTCGTTTATATTTATAGCCTTGAAAATTTCCTTCTTAATGTTCTTAATTTTTAAAACCTTAAAATAACTACTAGGCATTTACGTAAGTACTCACTGGTTAAACAAATGCGAGGGTTACTCGAAAACACATTTAAAGTCTTCACTCGCTTTGGAATCGAATTTCCAAAAATCCTTAAATTACTTCAGACTATGCGTTTGTTAAAGTATCCAATTGAAGTAAATATCAATACGATAGGCTGGTGTGTTCGAGCAATACCGACGATTAAGCGAAAACATATTTCAATACTTTTATACTCGTTAGGAATGTGACTAAAACGTCTTAAATTAATTGTCAAGTATTTGAGTATGTATCATTCAGAAGTAAATATTACCCCTCGACGTGTTTTGATAAAGAAGCAAAAATATTTTTTTCAAAAATATTTGCCAGATTATTTTGTGGTCCCACATCATAATTTTTGTTAACCACGATTTTGTATTTGTGACGACAAAGTATTTATTGGATAACGATGAAAAATGTTTTACTTTGTGAATATCAAGAAAGTATTTCATAAATGCCAGAAAATAATTTTTCTCGTGTAGGAAAAAAATAATTAACACACTCATAAAAAATACACTGGATTACTACAGGTCGCGTCTGTGTGGTTCAGAATAGTAACCACACTGACAAAAACTGTAATTTCAATCCCTCCAAAAGTTGACATAATATGTTTGTTTGATGTCTATCTGAATGTGCAAATTAGCTACCTGTTAAAACGATTTGTGTAAGTTTTACTAGATTCGGACACATAATTACAATTATTAAGATGTTTTACTTTATTTAGTACAGCCGGATTAACATAAACTTTTTCACTACACTAACGGTTATTTTATTTTCCCGTGATCAGATTGCGAAAATGTATAATGAGCTTATTGTTGACATTTAATTAAAATAGGTTCTAAAATCTTCGGTTTCAGGTAATACTCACTTTACAGAATTGAGCTGTAGGTTCTTGTCTAGCGTTGATTTCATTTATAAGGGAACGGGTTTTAAGATATCGTAGGGGCACCTTAATTTATGTCACGTGTCAGAATAATTCCGATAGATAAATGACGTCATTCCTCTGTCGGAACCCTTAAAGTCCATTCTTGAACACTCGAACGTGGAATTAGGTATCGTAATCAAGCTTGAGCTTTCGGAATTTATCACAGTAGTTTAGAGCTGTTGGAATTGCAGTTCCGATACGGATCTGTGCAATCTTCCTTGACAATAGTTGTTTTTAAATTTTTAATTTTGGCATATCCTTATCTATACATTAACGTTTTTGATAAATATACTGTCAAGCTAAACTTCGCCTCTGTGTGTGGGATTTGTTCGGTCCGCCGTAAGTACTCAGTGCTGATGATGTAAATTGATGATCTAGTGCTCAATATGGATTGTTTTTTTATTGAAATCGTTAGTGAAGTCAGCCTTGCCTAAGAAATAATTATTTTCAGTCCATGCTTTCAAACTGTCCCGTTGCAGCGGGTAAACTCGCTACTCATCACGCCCGCTCGTCATTCAAGACTCCTGTATTGCAACCCAGAGAAAGAAACTATGAACATCAAACATATTAGTTAGTTTTTTTCGATAATAGCATTTTTCGTCCGGTTGGTTCGGAAACAAAGACGACACACGTAGCCTGCTTGTACTTCCGCGTTTTCCTGAATCCGATCATTTCAAGAACACGTATTTTCGCATTCCGGCACTTACAATCGGAATTAAAGTATCGGGTTATTCTGTTATCTTGATTATTCCGGCACTCTGAAGAACTGGGTCCAAGGTGTATACTTGGCCAGGGTGCGGGTGGGTAGGTGTCTGTATAGTATTCGTTATAAGTGTGTATTCCTGCAGTGGGAAGGAGTGGGGAGAGGGGGGACCGAGGCGCATGCAGGCTACTACTGCTTGTTATACTTGCGAGATAACTTGGTGACTAGGTTCTGTGCTGGCAAGAGACGTACCTCGCCAGTCTGGTAATATGTGCACGCGTTATCCGCACCGGCACATCCAGCCCCTTACTAACTCTGCAACTCTCACAACATATTACCCGAGCCGGAACTTTGTATACACTTTCTGCGAGGGTTTCCTATATCTTAATATACATTTCTTAAGGTCATGGACCCGAATTTTCGAGACAATTATATATTTTTTTTTTATCCAGGCTAGAGACGATAACGTAATATTGCTCTGTAACTTTGGTGAAAATTGGGTTTACTATGTAATGCAATTTTTCGAGACAAGTGGTACAAAGATTCCAACTAGTTCATCAGTAAAACTTGAATTTTGTAAAATAATTAATCAGCTAAAATCATGCTGCATATTGTCTCGCCAAAATCAGAGTACGCAGTTAAAAACACTTTTAACAATGATGCAGAGCGATTTTTCAATATCGGTTTCCTTTATGTACGAAAATTCGAGCCCAAGCCGTTTAACACACGCATCATTCCTGTCAGAAAAAAATCTCATCCCCGGTTACATACTTAGCATGATTACTCGGCGAAATACCGCTTATAGTATAGCTGAATTGCATTATGTACTAAATTTACTGGGATACCACTGTACAAAACTGAAAATTAAATTCAATCATTTCTTTGCTCATCTATATTAGTATTCTTAAAAGCTACTAACTTAATATAAAACTCATACATTTAACTATAAATTATGTTGCTGACTGGAAAATAGTAAACCTTATCAAAACTGACAGTAGAAACATATTCATTTAAAACAGTGCTGCTTATCTCAGTATACAAAAGGAACAACGGCACACACAAATTTTAAATAACTAAAATTTGCTCTTAGTTTTTGAAAAGTTTGCCAAATATTATACGAAAAATCTTAATTAGATGGAAAGGGCCTGCATTTATGTGATGCGAAGGTAACGAAGTTTAAATTCTGCCGTAGTTACTGCAGTAATTACAAGCGTCAAACATTGAATATTAAGGTATGATAACTAGAATTGTGATTTTAAAATAATGTGTTTTATTTATTAAAGTTTTTCATTATTATTTTCGTAAAAGCAACCTCGCAGGACATATAAAAAATTGTATTAACCGTTTAAAATAGTTCTCTCACATCCAATATAAGATAATAACGAATACAAAAATTTTAAGAAAATTACAGACGTATGATAACATTCGCAAAACCAGACTTATTTAGCACATTTTTATGAGTTTCGGCACAAGCAGAAAATTGGTAAAGAAATTAGGTACAACACTTACCCTTGCATGTACCTATTTGAACAACGTCAACATGTAAACAATCACCACAAAAAGGTTACGTACTCAGTAATAAGTACGTGTGTTTTCCTGATTTAGCACCTGAAATAAAAGAGATTAGACAACTTAACACTAGACTGAAAAATTATAAACGCTGGGGCCTGAATAATTAATGAAATATAATTATAACAGTTCTGACTTCAATAAAAACTACTACAATTTATTAAAGAAAAAGAATAGTCTGTTTGTATAAAAATGAACAGTGACTGACTGACTGACTGACTGACATATCAAACTGCAGCCCAAAACCACTGGACGTTGACTGGTGAAATTTTTGTGTGGGTTCCCCTCAGGTCGTATGCGAGCACTAAGAAGAGATTTTTGAAATTCGACCTCTATGAGGGTGGAAAGGGGTGAAATATATTTCCACAGGAACGTCGATAGAGCTCAAATCAGACGGCCTATCATAGTGATTTTTACTTTAATAGGACACATAAAAATGCATACTAGCCCATTTAAGAATTTTTTCGAAATGCAACATTTTAAGGAGTGAAAAGACCTTAAATGCGTTACCTATTAACTATCGATATCTATCGAATCATTCGGGATAGAGAGTTTTTATTCACTTCAAAATGTTGCTAACGTAAATACCCAAAAAGTTGTTTTAGAATTTTTTGTAATTCGACCCCTAAGCAGTAAAAGGAACAAAATGTGTTTTTTATGAATCGTATATATCACTGAAACACCCTTTACTATCGTCTTGATTTTACTTCTATTAGTTACGTATGCATAACATAGGACTCAAATACGTTTCAAAATTTGATAGTTAAGGGGGTGAAAATACGTAAAATATCGTTTCGATTATTCCTCTATATCTCTCGAACCAATCGAGATCTCGAAGTGCTCTTTGATTTAGATTTATGCTTATGTAAATATCTAAATACAATTTAAATATATTTTCTCAATCCGGCCCCAAAGAGGTAAAAAAGAGTAAAATGTGTTTACGATTCACAATCGATACATATCGACTATATTGATTTTTTTATATAGCGACGTAATTTTTGTTTAAGATTGATGCTTACTCATATACCTGAAGAGCAATTTCACAAATTTTTGAAATTCGCCACCTAAGGAGGTGAAAAGTAGTGAAATGTGTTTCCAATTAATCGTCTATATATTTGAGCCCAACGGGCTGTTGTCGTGTTTTTCACGTCCGCGAGACACCAATAAGGTATTCTAAATCGTGATTCAAAGGTTTATCAAAGACCTGTAATTTGTTTAAGATAAATCCTCGATATCTATCGAACCCGTCGAGATATATGGTTAACTTTTGCTTCAGGATGATGATTACATAAATAATCGAAAAATGATTTTTATATTTTTCGAAATTCGAACTCTCAGTACTGTGCAGCGGTCTCATGTGTTTTTTAATTATTGATAGATTTTTATTCAACTGAACGGGTTACCGCTCGCTATTTGCACTTCAACTGGATATTTATACAAATGTCTAAGGATTTAGAAATTCGACATCCAAAAGTATGAAAAAGCACAAAGTTTGTATTCCATCAAACCATGATATCTATCTAACCGGTCGAGGTATTGAGGTGTTGTTCGCGTCAGAGTGATGCTTACGTAAGTATTAAAAGTTATATGTTAGGTTTTTTTTACTTTATAAGGTAACTTGATTATTAAGAATAAAACTAAGTTTGTAAACTTTCAAGGCAGACGATACGAAAAGCAAGTACGACCAGAAAGAAATAAATTACACAGGAGTTTCACGCCACTGCAACATACCGAGACGTGATATTGTACAACCTCAATGAAACCCAGGACATGAAGATTTTATTTTTTAAATTTAATTTATTTTCATGAATTATTTCGACGTTACGTGGCGCAGCTGTTCGCAGCTCAGGTCTACATTCCGGGAGGTTCTGGGCTCGAATTCAGTTAAAAGCTGAGTGCAAACGTTCAATTTTCACAAAAATAGAAAATTAGCAAGGCCAATCGAATTAGTGCAATTTGCATGTAGTCGTTTAAAAGGGGTAAAATGGATTATGCAGTTCACTTTCCACTTAGGTTCCTCGACAACATCAGCTCACATATATCATCTCACTAATCTTAAGGTTGGGGCACAGAATACGTTTCCGCGAAACCGTTTCTCACCAAAATTTTGTAATGGCACTAAACTTCAAGTGAACATTTAGAAAATATGTAATTGAGGGCACCATCACCAATGGTTGTGAAACAGGTTTTTCATTCGATTAACCTCTTACATTTAAGAGTCAAATACTACCCCACAACGCCATCTTTACAGTGTAAAAATAAGGCCCAGGTGAAGTCATTGTTAGTGGCAGCGACAAACTTAAGACTGCTTTTCACGTGGACAGCTATAGCTACTTATCCTGCTGCAGAGTTAGCTCAATTAGCAGCTTAAGAACCAATCTGGTGTATAAAGAGGTATTTCAATTAAAGTATATATTATCAGTTGTGAATAATACTCACGAGCAAAGCCGCGGGGACAGCTATAACTTATAACTGTTTATTACTACGAATTAAAACAGACGAATTACTAGAAAGGTTAGTAAAATTTAAGAAAAACTGTTTAAAACATTCTAAATTCTAAAAAATTTAAAGTTAACAACTATTTAAACAGAATTGAATATTTTAAAATTTCCAAAAGTACAAGTTATGAACTATAAAACGGGTTACAAACGAACATTTAAAGATTATTAAAATCGACGACATTTATGAGTTTAATTTGCAAACTAATTATTACAGATATATTTCATTTACAACTAAACTTTCGTGTTTGTGGGTGTTACGACTGAGTCTCGCACTAACAGTTAACAAATAACAACTCGCGCTCTCTCCCTATTGTTGTCACTGAAATTAATTAAACTCAAATTTAATTTTACCTCTTAAATTTCACGTTAACTTTACACTTAGCTTTAACCATTACCATTAACTTTGGTTTAACCTTTAATTTTAACTGTACCGTCTGCCTTGCAGTTAGCAAAATTAACATTAATTTATTGCTAAAGCCTCTACAGGCGGAATACTAAAGGTGTCTGTCGTCGGTCTTCTACAGCCAGGGCGTCCAATCCTCTGTTCCATCCAACTCTGCTGACGCCAACAACACAGTTACATTAAGTCCTCGCTACTCGAGCACAACACCGACATCCTAGCCCTTGAGAGGCAGTTGCCTTCCCAAGGCTAATATCTCATGACTGGAACTACATCGCAAACAACCCGAGGTCCTCGTCAGTGCCCGGAAGTGCCATATAGTGTATGCTCGTACTTTCGCCGTAGCGAACTCTGTCACACATTACTAAGACTATACAGATTCTGAAATTAAATATTTGGTTGTGTGGTGATGTGTTATTTCTATTCATAATTCGTCCCTATTCCACTACAAAATTTAATTTGCTGTCAACTTAAAAACACAATCATGAAGCGTAAAACAGTAACCGTATGCATTCACATGTTCAGGCTCTGACCATAAACAAGCAATAAGCTGTCAGCCACTTAAAAATTATCATTAAAAACAAATAATTAACTTCCCATTGCATATTATAAACAAAAATAACATTTCGTTTGAAAAGTTAGTCTAGTCCCCGAATCATCAGATGACATGTATATTTGTTCATATAAGCTATATTTCACAATAACGGATTATTTTCAATCTTCCAGAAACACAAGCTTCAATTAACGATAAGTAAAAGTATTAAATTTGGTTTAAATTCGTCTAGTGTTTATCTAAATATAACATACAATCTTTATTTGTTCAAGTCGCGATATTATCTAAAATGTTGCAACTACTACAAATAAAAACCTACTGTCAAAAAACATCTGGCCAATGAACTTTTCATTAACACAAGCCATGCTATCTCCCAAAATGTTTAACCCACAACATAAAACCCTACTAAAATAATAGCTTGAAATGGTAACCTGTCAAAGTTTTTATAAAAATAGGTCTACCGAGATGTCATACAAAATCTACAGACAGGCCTATTCCTTCAGTGCTATATTTTAAAACCAAGAACTAGCTACTAAAACCCACGTATAAATTAAAGCTGGGACAATAAACTACCGAAAAATGATATTTGGTTACAATAGTTTCAGAATTTTTCGATGTATGGCATGAGGCATTAAGGTAAGTGGACTTTGCGTCTCGTCAGCAGCAGGTTATAAGATACGGCAACATACATTTAAACACAATGGAAGAATCTGGAAAATGAATCGACCGTGGCCTTTTTTATGGAACCATCCCAGCATTCACCTATAGCGATTTAGGATGACCATGAGAAGCCTAAATCAGGAACGCCTGAGCCGAGATATAACCCCGTATGACATACAAACATTTCTTTTTTATTTAATTCCGCGTTAACTTACAAAATTGTTATCAACAGTGAACCTATATAAATCAATGATTGGATGATTAAATGTCAATTGTAAAAATAGGCTACAATAGGTTCAGAAGAACTGTAAATACAAAAAAAAAAAAAAAAAAGACTGACCAGCAACAATATACCTTATCCAACTCAAAGCTTGGATGATAAACGTTTCAAATAATATTATCTTTAGTAGCCTATGCTGCGTATTTCAAATGGACAAAAAAGGTCCCAATAATTTCCCCTGTGAAAAAATGTGTAATATTGAAACGACAAAAAAAGGCGAGTACGCATGCTTGAAAAGTTCACCTAAGCCAATAGCAATTTTATAGTACTGCCAATTATATGAACTGTTGTGTGAACTTTCTCAACACAGCTACTCTCTACACTCCAAATTGTTACATAGTGCATTCGCCCCACGTTTTTCGTTTTAATCTTACAAGTTTTCTCATAGGAGAAACATTTTTGAAACAATTTTGTACAATTTAGTCCGTTTTAAAAACGTGTTATGTTTTTTAACAAATAATAACATTATCTGCTTTATAGTTTCGCGTGTATGAAATTTTGTTTTTGAGTTTTAAAATCGTAGTACATCAAAATAACATATTTTTCTTATTTCGTTAATAATAATTTTTTAACAATTTTATCTTACAATTCATAGTCATCTAGTTATGAGATATGATGAAATGTTCAGGTATATAGCTCGTCGAGAAGTTAGTTTAAAATCGATGGCTCGTAAGAACACAAACAACTAGGCTGTGATATAACGCTCTGATTGGCGCAGGGGAACCGGGTGCTGCTATCCAAAAAGTGATTTAATAGTTTCTCTAAAACGCAAGCACAACTATCGATCACTTTATATTAAATACCAGAAGTCCTATGTGCGAAGGTAAGGCCATTGTGACTTCTGCACTGTAGATATCTGACCATGAATCATCGTACGAAAGAAATATTTGTTTTATTACGTCATGATTATTATCAAGATGTTTAGCCATTTATACCTATAATAAGATAGTTGGCATAGTAAATTAAACAAAAGTAGACGAAATACACTAAAAATGGTCGCACCCTGCTTCAGGTATGTGCTGCGAAAGCGTATTTTGACGTAATCGTTTATTAGCTCTGTATAAAACGTTGCATCTTGTAGAAACTCGAAAACATATCAATTATTACAAATCCGTAAGACAATATCTGTGACGATTTACGTTCTACGTTTGTACCATCTCGAATTCCGTGAAGCAGACGGATAATATAAATGTACTTTCTTTCGAAAGTCACTCATTCAGTCAATAGCCGCGAATGTCAAATAACATATACAATTGAACCTACTCTATAAGCATTACAAAGACTCCCTGAGAGTTTAGAGAAGGTAGACTTCTTAAAAACATGAAGGCTAAGATAAGTTATTCCATAAAAGATGCACCCGAGGAAGCAAAGAAGTCGAATTAGCGTGGAATGAGTGATATACTTAGATCCATAGACATATATGTTTGGAAATTATTTTATTCTGAAGAGTCCGAACAAGAAGGCTAATAGTTGAATTACAACCAATCATGAGTACAGCAGTGAGGACTTTGTTTGACCGCCTGACATGTTAATAATGACTTAAAGTGTAGTGTTGAACCACTTTAAAAGGGAGGGGTATCTCTCTCATTTATATATGTGTGACGTATAGATACATATACAGGATGTCCAGAATAGGTCTATAATAACCACACCAAGAGAGTCATGGGCTAAATTGGAAGCGAAAATGTATGTGGAAAAATGTTGACAACCAGTAAACTAAGTACCTACAAAACCGAAAGTATGTCTTATAAAGGTTGTTAAAACGACAACGATGTACTTTGCTGTCACGATTGTCACTTTAAAAACTGTACCTGTTGAGCCGCTCTTCCACCAGGGACTCGCACGCCGAGAGAACAAAGAGTACTGCGCTTGTAGAAGTGTCTTCACACGTTGCCGCGCGCACTCATGCGGGCGCCAGCCGCAGGCCATATGTGATTACCTTGCACAAAGACAGACAATTTAATTTTCATCCTCCACTCCTTGGTCGCGTGAGCTGAAAGGATTGCTCTCGCGAAGTGAGCGGATACCGCAGCAAGATTGATACCGGTCCTCCGCGCGGCACCTGCCGTGTCATAGAGTCACATGTGTTAACAGTCCCCAGGGCACGAGGAGTAATGGCGTGCCAGCGACCAAGACATCGTTCAGCCTTATGGAACCTACTTGCGTTTTTTGTCTTTTTAACCCCTGAAACATTGACAGTAAACAAAGTTGTTCCGAAATGTCTTCAGCAGCAAACTTCTAAGCCTTTCAAAGGCGCTAAGGAAATAACTGTCAAACTAAAAAAACGATGTCCAGAAACGATTCGAGTTACGAAAGCAAATCAAATGTATGAAGTAAATAAGTTAAAACGGTTGCTTCTGCAGTGTAATAAAGCAAACAACGAAGTGCTTATTAATGCATATTTGGAGGGCCGCGATGGCTGAGTGGTCTGATCACACGCCTCCTACCAAGGCGATCAAGCTTCGACCCTCGGCGGGGTTGTTACCGAATTTTTCTCATGAGGGAAACGTGGCAGATGCTGCTTTGGCCGGCGGGTTTTATAGGGGTAATCATGCCGTCGCTGCTCCATCTGCATGGTCTCATTTCACGTCATCTCTCATTCATCTCTGATAATCGAGGTTGAGGTTTGGTGATAGACTGCTACAACATCCCGTAGTAAATTAGAATCATGGCTGAAACGATGCATAGAGAATCCTTGTAGCGGCCAACGTGTGGTCCACTTAGCCTAATCGCGATACTTTTTTTACATTAATTCAGAGACTATTTATCAAGTTATCTTGTATGGTAAAACTTACCGCATTTAAGGGGGAGTGTTAAATAATTACTTGTATCCCCCCCCCCCAGTTTTCGAACCATAACGTTTATTATTCGATTTGTATTGTCAAAATTTTCCCTTCGACAAGACGTAGTATATATTCCTGATAAATTGTTTGGTGTGAATAATAACGAAATCTTACTAATCATGCAGAATCATTACAAGGGAATTATAAGTTAACTTTCAAGAATGATTAAAAGTCCAAATATAAACATATAGCACTATTAAGGTCTCCAAAACTCAACACAAGTGTCGTCTATGCTACAACAATGTCACATTTACAAAAAAAAATATTTTAAAACGGAAGATATTGCAGGAAATCGATGGATGTAATTTAGCATCCAATACACCCCTTATAGTAGAAGTGATACTAACATTGTACTACTACTATCGCTCTCTGCAGCGTGTCTTTCCTCTCGCGTGACAAATGCGTGTCGAATCCGACACGGTGTTCCCGCTGAACACTTCTTATTGAAAGACTGTCAAGTGTGCCAACAATTACAAATTTACCTTGAAGTTCCATTTCTTTAATTTATCATAAGTTATGGAACATATATATTTGGCGCATTTATTTGTGTCTTTTGTTTCTGGCTTGACACGTTTCCGAACCTGTAATCCTACACAAAAGGACTTTCAATTGAGTGCATAAATAATACATAGGTCTACATAAAACGAAAATTCCTCACTGACTGATTAATCAATGCACGAGCCAGGCTGTTAAACATGTAAACGATATAATTAGATTATATTCCCTCTTGGAGTGTAGGAGGTTACTAAGACAGAACTTTTCCTGCTAAATTCCAGAAAACATTCAAATTGGTAAAATGTATTTGCTCGCATTTCTCGACATCTCTTAAACACGGGATGTTGATTAGTTTTAATTTTGGAAAACTACATATACAGTTACAAGGATTCTGTCGTAATGAATTCAAAAATATCTCGGAAACAACATTTTATGCCGTGGTGATTTTTGCAGACTTTGTATTTAAATCGATATTTTGTTCAGTCAGGTAAAACCCAAAATATTTAAATTATTGCGTCATATTCATGTACTTGCATTTAGTAAAATATAGTTATTTTTCAGTCCAATGATTGTATATTTTTATATGAGCTACCAAATGTTTTTACTAATACCGGTAGTCAAGCGTATATAATCTGCTTGTAACATCTTTATTCAACACAGTCTGTTTTCTAGCATACCATGCCTCCAACAATTAGGAACACATGTTTCGATAGTAGTTTTAAGCTTACAATCAATCTAATAGTTCTCTAAATACGTGTATGAAAAAACTATGTACTCACATTCTGAAATATTTGAAATAAGGTGTGCACATTATAAAAACAGCATGAACAACTTACCTTAATTAATGTCACAGTATATCCATTAGTACTAATTGAGTTGTGATAAAACTAAGGAAAAGTGTTTCATAGATTCCTCGTGTGAACATAATAAGATCAAAGGGCCGC
>PNEQ01071265.1:12530-66517 GCA_003012365.1 Medauroidea extradentata
ATATATATATATATATATATATATATATATATATATATATATATATATATATATTGAACAAAATGATTTAATATGCCCACCATTGTGAAAATACGGCAACGGTATGACAAAATACTGAAGGTAAATAACTTTACTAAGTAGTATACGTATACCTAGTTTGATGAAATTTTTCAAGGTGTTTCTTGACATATATATTGTTTGTTCAAAATATGTTTAAATGGAATGACTACCGTTGTGAAAATGTGAACAAGGCATGAAGAAAAGACATGAAAGTCAAGTCACCTTTTGAAGTAGTATATGTGTATCACTTTAAAATGCGGAAAAAGATTTTCTTGGATACGTCTTACTAGCAAAAAGTATTCAAACTTCTACACTTTTGAAAATATGGCATGAACATAATACGTTAGTCGAATCACTTTAACGCATACGGAGTTTGGAAAAATTCAGCAAAATTAATCCTCAAATGTCTTGTGTGATCAAAAAATGTTTAATGATATCATTTGGAAAATATGAATACAATATGAGCAAAATCGACAAGTGGGTATTATTTTATATAATATAGCGTTCATATTTAAGATAACTAACCGATATATTGACCAAGTGACCAGCCCAATACGTCTCCTCCATGATCTACTTACTTCATTGTTGTCTTTTTATAATAACGTGTGACAAAATAACAGCAATTGTTTGAATAGTTTTCTTTAAGAAATTAACGGTGAATAAGTAAACTGTTTTAAATTGTACTCGTGCGTATCGTTTACAAATTTGTTGTACATTAAATGTAAAAAATAAATGTATATAATGTTGCGTGTAGTTTTTGCAGTCATCACAGATCTTAGGTATAACAGCTTAGAAATGTGAAACATAACATGTTTTTTAAGCTTGTATCTTAAAGGCGCTGTGTATCCTAGTGTGTTGGCGAGAGCTTGTTAAATTACACCAGATGGAGTATAGTCACTCGCCACCACCGACCTTATTAATTTTTTTCTTTGATTCGTATTTTATGTGGTTTGACACAGTTCTCCTTGGAATTTATTTTGTTATTATTTTATATTTCGTTATTCTAATTATGTATGTGTTGATTAATTACAGCCAGTTGGGCTAGTTTTTTCTTGTATTTTTATTACCTGGTTCACTCTGGTTTTCTTAGACGATATAGTACTACAATGGTGAATTCCTACAATATTTCACGAAAATATTTGCCTCCATTACAATAATCTTACAAAGACATTATCTTTGCTCATCTCGCTTCGGTCCACACACCTATATTATCTCTTATTTTATCCTGTTCTCGTTGCAGAAATGTGTTATCGTCCGAAAAAAAAAGTCGTGTAAAACTACATTATGATAAACACTAAAATCCTTATCCTTGCTTTCACTGGGCTATCAGATAGGCATCATCCTTATCTGCACCGTCTACCTACATGGTAGAGGTTATGAGCGACGTTTATATAAGAGCATCCTTGAAACTCGTATCAAATAGCCCAAGATTCCTACCGATCAATTTTTACTTTAGGACTGTATGTGGTGGCCATTTAATTTTACTGGTGGAAAGTCTGTAAAAGGTTAAGTGCACGTTTCAATATGAGTTTCCCATACATCCTGTTAGCACATATTGAAGCATGGCAGTCTGAAAAATGCCATTTGCCGTTATACTGGTGGGCTTAGAAACCGTGTTTTTAATTAGCATGGTGTTTTAATATTATTCGACCCTTGTCCGAGGTGTGTGTTTACATTTCGTACATTGACACAATGAGCACATGTGGAACAGTTTCATAAGAAAGCGTACGAACACACTGCAGTGCATTTGGAGCGTATTGTAGGCGGCAACCTTAAGTTCGTTTATTATTAATTGATTCAGTACACGTATTATACAATATAAGCACTGATAATACCTTTATTGAGCGCTTTTTAGGACAGTGTTACAAAAATATTGAATTCTCTCTTTTAAGCATTTTGACATTTATGTTGAATTTTAATAACATTGTATTTCTTTTGTAATATTTTGACAACTCAAATTAATATCACCAAAATGTTTAAAAAATATTTTTTGTTAATATTTCAAGTTGGAAAAAAATTAAAAATAAGCGCGTGTATCGTATTAGACTCCCGCAACATTGAAGACATGCTTTGTTTTATGTGTGATATATATATATATATATATATATATATATATATATATATATATATATATATATATATATATATATATACATAGCAGAGATTTCCTAGCCGTATTTGCGTGATTTCTTGAAGTCAAGTTAAGTGGAATCAATGTTTAAATGAAAACGAAATTCCACGAAACGAAAAATCTTACAATACTCGACACTAATTACTGGACTCCTTGAGATTGCACCTACCCTCTAGTAATAATGAGAAACACCATATTCCGAGTAAACGTCTGTTTCCGTGACTGAAGACAATTAAACCAATGAATAAGCTTTCCACGAACCAGCTTTATTAAAAGCAGTAGGGTAAGACGCAGTAGGCCTTCATAAGTATTGTTCATTACGTTGAAATGTTCTTGGCTGGCATTTAAAAATATTTTAGCAAAAATAATGTAATATACCACGTTCCTTAAATTCACTGAATTGTTTAAAATAATTTACTTTATGGAAATACTTGGAATATTTACAACTACAACTGCAAACGTAGGGCGCATGCATTTGATTGGCAAGTTCATCTGGCACTTACAATTTTACCGCACTTCAAATGATATGAACTGTTCTGTAAGATTTCTTTCAGTTTTTCGATTTAATTCTTACAATTATTGTTATAGGAGGAAATATTTTATTTTTTCAGTCGGTTTTTTGTAACGTGGTAAATTATATTTTATTTAAATAATTGTGTCCTGCTTTTGAGCCTTTTGTGTGTTTGAAAAGATTCAATCTATTTCAAACAAGCAAAATTGACACAGAAAACACAGACAGACAAAAAAGCGAGTTAATATTGTAGTACCATCCATTTCTGAGCTACGTTTAAAGTTTCAAGTCTCTAGGTCTTCGGGAAGTTTAAAATCGTTTACAAAATGTGTGCCGAACATACAAACAGACAGAAAAAAAGAGAGTTAGTAAACACGTGGTAAAATAAAATAAGGATGCTGATTGCGAGCAAACCACTTGCATCTCTGGATTCTCGAATACGTAACACACACTCAGCTCTGCGGCAAGACGCTCTGAGTTCTCTGAGAGCTCTCACAACTACAGCCTCCTTCAGCAAATGAGCCGTACACAATATGCAAAGATCAGACAGCTTGCGTCGACCACCAGAAAACAGGAAGGGACCAAGGATAAGGGAGTACAGAAGACGGAAGACCAGAAGTGGCACTGTTCCGTACAGGAAGTGTAAGGCTGATGTGGTCACACCATGTACAGACACACTTCACTTCAGAGGGTAGTTTCCTTAAATCAGTGTTAATAAATTAGATTATTCATGACATATATGCTATAACGTTATTTAATAAGAAATATAAGTACTAAATAGAGACTGTCATTATATTTACCGTAAAATAGGATCAAAATTTGAATCAAATTTTTCACTTTAAATTTTTCTTTTTAAAAGCTATGTTCCAATAAATATATTTGTAAACAGCACTAACTTGCCTGTCAAAGACAAAAAGTTTCTGAAGCATACTTTGCACTTATAATTTATTTTTCTAAATCTTTTAATCCTATTCTTCACAGTGATACTATTCCCTGATTTTATGGTATTTTAAAATCATGTTTGTTTTGCGTCTTTACTGTTTTGCTTTGTATAATCGTAACTGGAGATAAACTAATTTTTTACTTATTTCAGTCTCACTTAAGTAAATCTATACAACAGTCAGATCACTTAGGCTTAAATAATTATGAGAAGTAGTACTTACGTAACTGCTGGCAATGAATTTTCAAACAAACACAAAACTAATAAATTTCGGACACTGCCTCCTTAAACTTGTAGCGGTTACACGAGCTCCGAACTAGTTCATATCCTTCCAAGGAAACTAGTTTCATGTGTAGTTTCGAACGACTTTTCTTCTCTGCTGCTTTCCTATTGACTGCTTGAGAGTAACGAGCTGTGTAACAAATATGGCTGCTCTTTGGAGCGACATTTTGACACTGATAATTTAATTAACTTTTGGGTTTAAAGTGTTTGTATTCGCTTTACACACAGCAGCAGCATTGAAGTTAGATGCAATATGATGATTAAAAAGTCACGAATCTGTAGTATCGATGTGATAATAATTAAATATGATACCTTTCAGATGCCAAGATTGTTGAGGTTAGAATGTTCATTTATTTCATTCAGTTTTGTCGTGTAACCTCGCAAACATGTTCAGCTTTAAATGCGATCAAACACAGCAGCCGAAATGTGTTCAGCTAAACAAGCTCAAGACCTCTATTGTCAAAGAGGCCTAAGATAGTGTATGTTGAGTTTCGTCTCAGTAAACAGGAGGCTCCTAGTATTGCCAGGTCATCCCATTGTCTAATCACAAAATTCAAATTAAAAATCGTATATGTGTGAATGCCACCTGAAATTACAAACTTAATGAAACTCATTTGAAACTTCGGTTTTTAATGGTCGATATCTCCCTTATGAGTTACTGGTTGTTTACATATTGTTTTATATCAAATTCAGAAAAATGAATCACTTCACAAGATTTGTACCTGTAGTTCAGGAGCTTACTGTATAAACACGTAGCACTCTATGCGTATGCGAAGTATACAGTCGAGGCAACAGTGACCATATTTACATATCATTGACATAATTGCATTTCATGATACGTTACTGCGCTATTTTATATTGTCAAATGCAGTATTTCGAAGTTTACATAAAATTCAAAGAGAAATTACCGACATTCTGTCACATGTGACAAAACATTAAAGGTTTAATTTTTTTAATAAAAATATTTTCATCAGCAGAACTTGTGAAGGCTATTTAAACTATTTTTAAAAAATATTTATAACTAAGCACATCTTCATATTTCTCATAATAATATTTCTAAAATATTTTAATTGGGAACAAAGTCATTTTTGGTAGTTCACAAAATAACTGTACAGAAAACTACGCTAATTTTGTTAATGTTCTTCGAACTAAATAACGCGTAAAAGATAATCGAAACTAAACCGTTTCTACTGAGTAAATAATTTTATAAAATGCATACTGGAATAGTATAAATGCAATTTTACAGAAGATCTTGTTTCAAGTAACCGTAGCACACAGGAAATCAAATTTACGAGCGTGTCATTAGAATCTTGTTCGGAGAGCAGCAATAGTTCAGATACGTGAGTTAAAGGCGACACTAATGGTGCTTGGGACTACGGTCATCGCTCATTTGTTCCGCAGATTAATAGCGTATCGAGAGTAATGAGATAATAAGCCATTATTTAGCCGCGTGGGCCGCCCGTATGACACGTGTGTTGTGCGGATTGCGTGCATCAAACTTCCAGGCGCAGCGCTTCACACGCTTGTAAAACAACGTAGTCAGCCGTTCATAACACCGTGAAGTAAGTTATATGACGCTCTTTGCAAGCTAATCACTTCTTAAGTCACCTAAAATTTCCTATTTCTGTAAACAAATGCAAACTTAACTCTCGTGGGAAAAATAACAGAGTAATGTTACTATTCACTAGAAGCCATATTGCGAAAATCGAAATACATAAACGCACATTCAGTGTGCCTGCTAATGGCAACATAACCCATGGAAACACATTCCACTCGTCTTTATTTTACACGATACACTTATATTAGGACGCGAAGAGGTGCAACTTCTCTCCCTCTATCTGGTGTTAGTTCTCCTGTCAGAGCTTAACTTACAATACGTATATTTGTGGGCGGAAAGTTTTTACAGAGTTTAGTTTTAATAAAGTTAAACTAACCAAAGCATGGATTTCAAGTTGTGAAAACTACTACAACTAATTTGTTTAACTTTGTAAACAATTGTATAGAAATATAACATCCATAAAACGGATATTAATTACGTACCAATCTAAAAAAAAAAAAGAAAGGAAAAAACAAAAAGAAAGAACTTTTGAAACATATCACACAGTAACGTAGAAAAATCTGAATTAGGTGTGCATTCAACATATATTAAAGGGTTTGTAAGTTATTTCTGTTACTGTATGTTTGCGGTGAGTGCAGAAACTATGTTTTCCACTTTCTATCATGTTTCGTTAAGATTCTAAAAGAAGGGACTGTAGAAACATCTATTAAATATTTGTATTAATGATAAAATTTTGTAAAAAAAACTCTCAACTGTTTACGTTGATGTTTTAAAATTTTTTAGAGACGTAATCAAACAAGGGACGGTAGAGTTACAGAACGGCATTATTTCGATTAAATTTTTAGACAACTACATATTACTTAGTTTTGTAAAACAGTGTGCCATTCATATTATTAGCCAATAATTTGTAATAATCAATTACATTAAATAAATTGACCATACTAACGATCTTAAGAATGTTTCTTAATTGTAAACTATAGTCCCGTTTTACTGTGAACAATTTAAGAAATAATTATGAACGAATGTTATGTTTACATTAATTTGTAGCATAACTTGCAACAACGTCTGACTCTTTACTGTGTTTGTTTTATTCTTCTGTATAACCGAAATTTGAGTACGGTTTTATCATTTGGAATTCTATCGCAACTACTGACTCGAGAAGACGGGAAAATACACAGTGCAATATACTCAAAACCATCTTTAACATAATATAAGCTAATGATTTAATCATTGAGTTTTAACAATAAGGTAAAAATAATACCTTCTCTCCTTAGTTATTTTATGTAATATATTTTATATTCGGGCATAATTAAACATGTATGTTATATAATTCCACATTACATCCTCAGATGAAATGGTTTTTTGGTTCAATTCACAAATAAAATTATCTTGTTAAACTATGTGCTCAAAGCTACAGGTAATTTTGCGATTTTGATCCCTTCCCTTTTCAACGTTTATTGAAATGATATAGTAACTGTATCCCTGTTTTTATTAACTTAGTTTCTTGGCTTAGACAGGTTTACTGTATGTGAATCTGTATTTTAAATATTCTGTCTGTAGTTTTACTTCATCCTCTTTTCACCTTCGTTTTGTTTTTGTCTTGTGTTGGTATTTATGTATAGTGTTATTTTATGTTCATAATTTCGTGTAATTATATATTGTGCGTTAAAGTTTTGTTTTGTATACGACACCCTGTTTTTCGCTTTCGGCTGTTGAAAGTCACAAAAATCAGTCGAATAAACATATAACACACATATATACACACACCTACATTATTATGAACCTTTCTAGGTTTGCGATTCATCCAAGTAAATCTATAAATTCCGTTATTCTTTTAAACAATTTCTTCAAAGATATTTACTGCACGGACATTAATGATTATAGAGAGCGCTGAACAAAACAAAACACATTCCTTTCACGTAGTAGCGAAATTCTCGGCAAATGATAGTACGTGTAAGGAACATCAGTGTATTGTCGCATGATATAATACACTTATCTCATTGAGCCAGTGGTTAAGCCGGCTGCCTGGCGGGTACTAGAACTGCGTACAGCGTGTTCGGAGATACATTTTTTCTCAGAGACCAGTGCGTTCACAGCGCTCCTATCTACGAAATGAAAACACACTTCAGACTACTTGTTAGTTAGAACTTTATGGCGCCATGCACATTGGATGTATTATTTTAAAACCTTCAAACTTGGCTAGTATCGGATTTTTAGGCTGTTGTTTCTCAAGACATATGTAACAGATTCGTTCGAAATTGCGGTGTATGACTACAATGGCCTTTGCCACAGTGAAACATTAAAAAATATATATATGGTCTCAGTAGAAATGTTACGACGGGAACACTGCGAGCGCATTTGAGACTTCGGACGTAGAGGCGATATTACAATACATGTGCCGGCCGGTGTCGCTCTTAGTGCCTCACACACACAAACATACCCTTCACCAGACGGTTGCCGTATAATGCGTGTTTATAACTGATACTTCCGGCAGAATAGATACGACGTAGCTTTGTACGAAGTCCAGTTATATAACACTGGAGAATATATGTTTAAAAATGCACGCAACTTCCTCCTTCGTATCGTGTATGTAGGAGGTGTACCTGCGAAGTGAAGTGAACGTCAGTCAGATGACGTCATATCAGCTGTGACGTGTGACGTTGCTATGACGCGTGTAGGAAGTGCGGGGGATGTACTGGCGTCTCTGAGCTGTCTGACGTCGAGACGCGGTGACGCAACATGGCGGCCACGTACGACGCGGGCGAGACACTTTAGGCTCAGTTCAGTCGTCACATTGCATTTTTATTATTTTTCGCTTCTTATTTTTTAATTTATGCGAAAAATCTGTTAACTCTGCGATTATACCGCAAATTCTATTTAATTTGCGTTACAGTACAGGTACTGCGACTGCGTCAATAATGTGTAATTAGGTCGCAGTCAGTCCGCCAAATTATGAACATAAAACATTTTTGTCACGCCAATACGGCTCAAGTACACGTTGACAGTTAAATTGCAATGTCTAAGATGTAGCAAAAAGTAAATAGAACTTGCGGCATAATCACAGACTTAAAATTTTTCTTCTCAAAAATTTGAAAAAGCTAAAATAAAGTTGTTTAGTATGGTGGCTGAAACCAAGCTTAAAGGTGTTCACGAGCCAAAACTATGTAGTTCTATATTTGTACGACATAGTGTTAATTTTATATACGTTACTAGTGACCACATTTTTCACTTGTGAAAACTGTTTCGCTCTCATAGTCTTCCCATATCGGCACGTCAAAGACAAAATTTGCAAATTACACCAACACACAAATAAAGAAAACCAACTGACTTATTCCAAACGTAATAATTTGCACTAAAATAAGATGTTATGGGTCATATGTTAAATTTTTTAAAAATACACAACAAAGTTCATTATTGGTTTTTAAAAATTCCAAAAATGAATAAAATTATCATAATTTTAGGTTTTCTTTGAATACGAATGAATTTAATAGTGTGTTTATAATAGCATACAGCTCATAACATATAATTTCATTGTAAATTATTTCATTTATTTTTTTTTTGTTCACGTAACTTGCAAATTTTGACTTTGACATGACGCTATGGGAGGACTATGAGAGTTAGAAAAATGATGTCACAAGTAACATCTATAAAATGAACAATATGTCGTACATATACACCATTTGACACTTTTGCCACGTGAACGCATACTGAACGAGCTGCTTGTAAGATTGCGAAGATACACTTCCAACCAGCAAGTTACACTTGTTTAGACTAACGAGGGATGGTGTACTGCTGTATTTAATTAACTCCCCACTACAATCATTCCTTAAGGGCGCGGTTACCACACTTTTCATCATCGTGTTTTTATTTTTATATTTGTACCGGATATTTTTTTATTGTTTTAGACACAAACAGTGACAAAATTTTCCACTTATAAAATTCTTTTAATTCGCATAGTTTTTGCGTAATGGCTCGTTAAGGCCACGATCTTTCATTTATTTCAAACAATTGCAAATAACTTGAATATTATTAACCAAATGCTTTGAAATTAGTTGAGACTGTGTACAGTCATACGATACACAATTTTGCCAGAACGTTTTTTTAATAATGTACTGTTTGCTAGCAAAATATCATTTTGCTTAATTTTGGCTTATTTTGACAACAATATACGTGCTATTTCAGGGACAAAAATCTAAAAATTCGTTTGGTGTATTGCAACAGAAAAATTCAGATACAGACGAAGATATATAAGTGTAAATACTGCCTGAGTAAGTTTTTGATATAGGCCTATGTATTAATTTGCGTTGATAAAAATTTTTTCGAAACCACTGCAAAACTAAAGAGCAAGGCCTTAAAGCCAAAATTTGCATGTTTCTGTATTAAGGACGACAATTAAACTAATTCACCTACCAAACTGAAAAAATGTACAGTGAATAACGATATTGTAGGCTACAAGAACAACTTTGTTTAGCCACAAAATGAAATATTATTGTATTTTTAAAAAAATATTGAGTTTTTTCGATTTTTATTTTGAGTTTCAACATTTTTATTAAAATACAAAAAAATATTCTTTGTTTTCATTTTTATGTACATGACATTGTAGCCTGCGACGTCTTTATCCACTGTGAATTTTTTTCAGTTTGTTATATCAGTTGGTTTTAGTGTAGTCCTTAAAACGGAAACATGCAAATTTTGACTTTAACACGCTATTACGCGAAAACTATGAGAGATAAAGAAATTTCATAAGAGCCAAATTTAGTCACATTTTGTGTCTAAAATTTGAAAAATATGTTTGGTATAAATTACAAATAAAAACATAGTGATGAAAATTGTGGTAGACCGCGCCCTTAATGCATTTCAATAGTTTCATTCTCTAAATGGTAGCCTACTCTAGGTGGTTAAGGGGGAGTGTTTGACAATTTTATTGCATTTTCAGTTTTTGAGTCATAACAATTATTAAAATTGTATTATCAAAATTTTATCTTTGACAAAGCGTAGTATACATTCTTGGTAAAATTCTCGATATAAAAAATAATGGAATCTTTCATTAATTCGTCACGCATTATCTTTGCAAAGTAACTATAGGTTAACTTTCAAGAGTTCTTTTGAAATGATTCTGCATGAAAAATTAATGTAAGATTCAATTATTATTTATGTCAAGCAGTTTATCTTGAATATATCATATGCTCCGTCGAAGAGAAATATGTGATAATACAATTTGATTAAATGTTATGCCTCAACAATTGAAAATATTATGAAACTGTCTCTCGCCCTTCAGGATAAAGCGAGCACGTTTAAAACCTTAGTTACTTTGTCCTTTCAGGTAATGTATAGTTTCCTGCCAATTAGAAATGTAAACGAACAACCACTGTAACAGCTGTATAAGCATTACACCTATAAACATTATTACATTGTAAGATAATAAATTACCTCAACAATATCTGATATTTGTTGGTAGATATTCATTTTCCAACAAATGTATGATATGAAAGTAGTTTATTAACTAACAGTTTTGAAGTGTATTGTAGATTAACATGTGAAGCATGAAATGTAAATAATGTCGATACGCCTTCGGGAATGCTTGTAGGGAAGAAAATACTGTAAATTTAAGATGGTCATACATAATATATCTTGAGGTTATCCCTCGTTCTCACAGTTAACGAATAATTACATTATTTTCATTTAAATTACGTAAATATCGAATATATCACTTCCACGTAAATAACTATAGATTTACTTATCAGTACATATGTGTCACCTGGCGACTGTGGATCAGCTAACGCCTATTAGTGATTTTAAAATAAAAATAGTCTATATGTTGCACAAATAACTACGCTTGTTACATTGTTGAACAACTATCCAACAAACTTCATGTGCATGGACCTTACGAAGAATATATCACAAAGCACGTCTACCAAGTTGCTTTCAAAGAACAATAATCTGTACTGAAGTTGAAGCTGAAACACGAGTTTGTCGTTATTATTGAAAATATTTTAAAGGAACACTGGCCTTCAGATAAAAGTTGAACAAATAACGGCAACAGCAATCCCCGTTGCTGTCTTCAAAAGCTGTAATAAATTATTAAATGTTCACCCTTCATGTTGCATTCAATATCGTGATGTAGAAGAGAATTTGGATGCCGGATGACTAGAACCCCGTACATTTCGCGTTATTGTCTGACTGCAATTTTCACAGCAAGCTGCACAACGTTCCTTCGCAGTGATCCGTTGGCATTCAATGTTGTGTGCTTTTGGCCAATTGATGATATTTCCAAGGTAGAGTTGCCAATCGCAGACGAAATAAGTCAAATACGTAAACGACATCAAATAAGAGTTGGTGTCCAATGACCTCACAGATCGTTTTCAATGATGAATCGTTCAGTAGAGTCTAGTCTGTTCCCAATTTATAACACGAAAATTACTTGCTTCTATTGGTGACAGATTAAGTATCAGACTCTTAAATGAACGAAAATGATCATCACGTGTCACCACCCTTCGTATTTGAGAAATTCGTGACCACAACATGTGTTGTGCAGACCGTCTGTTTATGTGCCCTGTCTTGTAAAACCTATCACCATGGTGAAGGTTGCAAACTTATCAGGGGCAATCACTTTAATGTTTCGAAATGCTCTGAATTCGCGAATTCTGCACAAACAATGAGGCTTATTGTGATAATATGGCCTATTTAGTTCACTTTCCTGTTCTGATTAACTGTATGTGATTACAAACTGAACAAGCTCATTACAGTTACACTTTTTGGTAATGCTACCATCTTCGTTGTAAATGACAAAATATTCGTTATTCAAAAATGTTAAATTTAATAAAGCCATTAATCTTTATTTTACTCTTTGTAATAGAAGGGGTGCAATCTTTATTTTTTGCATTATACGTTTGTTGACAACTTCTGGTTTTGCATAGTTTCTAGTTTAACGAGGACACCACATCTAACACTGTCCTTAAACAGCCGATGAAACTTTGTTTACAGTTTAGTTAAGGGTTTTTAAAGGGAAATTTTTAACTTATTGTGAACTATGAATGTTTTATTTGACGTTAAGGCAGTGAAGTACCGTTATGTTTTGTGTTAATTGGATTAGGGTTTGATTTCCTCGTAAAGAAATGCACCGCAGGGACATATTGTAAATACCTGTTTGACTTGGTGTTTCATGCCAACTCCCTTGGTTATTCGGCATAGTTTGCTTTTTAACCTGTATGTGTGGTTCTACAACGACGTTCATTTTGGGAGAAACATTATGAAAAAACGGTTCGTAAGTTATCGACTTAAACATTTACTAAAATTAACTGGTTTCTCCACTTAAATAAAAATATCGTTGTAGCAATCATGCTTCTGTTAAAATATGGAAAGCAATCATATCTGGTGGTTAGTACTATCTGGACTGTTCTTACAACGATCTGTATTGTACAAAGAGCAAAGTCTTTTATTCACAGAACATATTGCTTCTTCTACGAATAATACAGATAGTATCAACCACAAGTCACGAGTGTTGTCCCTATTTTTACACAAACATTGCAACTAAAACTGTTGTTACTATTTTAACAATAAAGTTATCATTTTAAAATTACTACTTTATTTTTAGTACTAGAAAGAAAAATATATTATTCGAATTCTAAAGTAATGAAATAATACTTTATAAAAATAGCAGTTTATGGGGATTACAGAGAGTTGTTTTGTGCACGGGTTGGTTGTAAGCATTGTTGAGCTGCAGTATGTGGGAGACGGTGTGGGTGGTTGATGTTGCAGGAGTGCTGAGCAACATGCAGAATTTCTTCGAGAACCTGCGCAACAATCTGGAGAGCCTGGAGTCCCTGCCCGCTGAGGAGAAGGACGCACTGCTTGGCAGGAACATGCCGTCTGCAGGTAAGTCACGTCCTATCCCTTGCAGGGACACGTGAATGTGCGGCCCGAAGCTATATACATCCCAGGCTCTCCCTACATACAGTGATAATGCGCATTTTTACACTCTATATATAATTAGTGAACATTCACTGACTTGCCATTGGTTTTCACAGATTCCTATTGAAGCAGTTTCAACGAATCTAATATGTGTAAAAACGTTTAAAGATGCATTGTTTTTTCAGTGGTTTTTCACTGGTTCAGTTGTTGAAACTGGTCCAGCTAAAACCTGTGAAAACTGCAGGCAAATCAATGAATATTCACTCATTCCGATTTAGATAGTAGGCCCTCATATTTTCTTTGCATGTTTACCTTGTCATAGCTCTGACTTCGGCAATCCTGTTTATCAATTATCTTTTATTTACGTTCACATTACACTTAAAACTATATTTCCCAGCAATTGTCACAGATTAATGAAAACTTAAGAAAAGCCTGTTCATTTTTAAATTGTAAGTGCCTTATTTTTTATCCATAGTGTGAGGCTCCCTATAATGTGAGGCCCGAGACAAATGCTACTTATGCCTCCTCCCCTAGAAGCGACCCTGCACTCCTGACTTGCTGTCGTCCCTAGGGCCCACCACGCCACTTCACATAACCTCTACATCTACTACAACAACACCAGCAACAACAACAGATCAATACACCCAGCGTGCTGCTTGTACTAACCAACAGTCACGTGTACTACTCCACGTGTGACCCCTCAATTAACCGCCCAACTGCACAATATTTCTGTACTTTTGCCAAATATTGTACAATGACAATATAGGAAACTCATAAGAAAAACGCGAGACATGTTATTTAATTCCAGTTCCCGGCTATATGATCGCTGTTCCTTCAGCAGTAGCACATCACTCTATGGGTAGTTTTAGTTTTATATATTGTTTATTATAAATTGAAATGTTATCGTGATTTTAGAATGTAGACAAGCATTATTATCTTGACAAGTTCTCATACTATTAGCCTAAGAGAAATTCAGACCGTAAATGCATAACCACCACAGAAAACAGAAACATAATAACGTGAATTTCGCTACTAGTGTTTCCAGTTCAAGTCGTTGATAACACGTCTCACGCTTTAACAACGCTAAAAAGCTGTAGTTACTCGTATTATCCTTTTAAAATATTTCTCTTTGCTGAGTATTCATTCCACAACAAGATTCCAGGACAATATCTGTACAGGTAGAGATAATTTCAAGAAATTTATTTTAAAATGCTATACTCCGTTTCATATAACTTCAGAAAGTTCTGTTAGTTCTGGAAGTACTTGCTTGTTATGTGTTGTGTAAGTTTAATGCGACTGCACTTGATATTTTAGATTTAAAAATGAACCTGGTAACTGAATTCTCCTGTATGTGCAATTAATTTTGTCTTGGACGTTTACTGTCATCACATAACGTAAACAGCAAACGTCCTCAGAGTTTATATGATCTTTGAAAGATTTTTGCAATGGGGATGTGTGACAAGATGAGTATTCATGGATATACGCCATTGCTTGCGAATGTTGCCAAGTCGCAGATAAACCCACAAAAACGTAAAAATACAAAGAAAATAAAAATGCAGCAAAATTACGAAAAATTAATTAAATATCACCAGATATGGTCGTTGTCAACACACACATAAACAATTCCAGAGAAGGAATATAGTCAGTATATGAAGACGGGAACATATCTCATTTCCCGAAACGTCGCATCTGTTGTCGTCGAAGAGAAGCTGCTATCCTCGTCTGTGTTGTTTTCGTTGTGCTGCCTCGCCTACAATCTTTTCTGTCACTGTGTTCATTTGTGTTGTCCTCGTCGTTTTTGTCCATCATCGTTGTCCTGTTCGTATACTTTGATCTGTCTGTTTTTTGTTTTTGTTAGTCTCTATTATCTTATACTGACTATATTCCTACTCTGGAATTGTTTATGTGTGTGTTTAAAACAACCATATCTAGTGATATTTAATTAATATTTTCGTAATTTTGTTGCATTTTTATTTTCTTTGTACGTTTACTTTTTTGTGGGTTTATCTGCGACTTGGTAACATTCGCAAACAATGGCGTATATCCATGAATACTCATCTTGTCCTCAGAGTTATACGAAATATAGTACTATATACCATGAAATGTATAAAACTATTATATTTGAACATACAAATACTGTAAAACTTACAACAGTCAACTGAGGTAGCTTCGCTACTTAATACTCGTCCTTTTCTTTCGTTGCCACTTTGAGAAGATAGTGTGCCAGAGTATTTTAATCTTAATCTGCCCAGATCATGTTTGCAACTTTTCTGAGAAACGGCAGCAAAACCAACTATTTACTTTTGACATTTGATGCATGTTGTTGGTTTTGTCTTGCGTAGTCGCTTGTTTCATTCGTCAAGTAAGTGTGGGGTACGCTCGTATTTCATTCCATACTTTGCGACTTGAAGATCAGACTGTTTCAAGAACCTGAGAGTGGTAATCTTTTGTTCAGGATATAACACTCACTTCTGCATCTACTGACAAATTAATAAGTTTAACAGATGCAACGAATAATTTGTACAGAATGTTAACATAAAACTGAGGAGAGTAATCAACATCCCACTTTATCGGACGTACATAAAACACTTCCCTTTAAACGTTTTGGCGATTAAATAGAAGTCTGGTAAGACAACAGCTATCGTGGCTATGTGTTGAATGTAATGGATGTGACTATAAATTTTGGTAATCATTTCAAACGGTGCACGTATTTTAAGTCACTTTTTGCACTCGTGCGAGTATGGATCAGGATAATATCGATTCAAGCCTGCCAAGTCGTCGTATTACTATCATTCAATAACAGCCCATTATGTTCAAGTGACTCTACTTTCGAATATTAATGAAGGACTATGGAAGGTTTCCATGGTGTGCGAAGGTCCGAAATATTAACACCACAACACAATTTTATCCATTTGACACACATAAATGGGGTTTGTATTGACAACTACGTAGTTTAATTGCAGAGATCATTATATACAGCGACATTTATTACGACCTGTAAGTTTGTAATAAACAAGACTTAAAGTTACAAAATAAAACTATTAAAATATATATTATATTCTTGAAATGTTTACTGTAGGCCTAAGTGCTTGTTTTCACCGTTAAATTTTAAGTGGAATTTTCGAAAATCATTAATCCTTTTTAAATGACGCTTTCATTTCTTACAATATATTTTTTTTTGTTAAAGAGTGCCATTTGACAAACCAACTGTGGAACAAAAATTTTTGCGATTTTATTAATGTTGTTTTACCCGCATATTACTGAAAATGTTCACTGGTTCGAAACCTGTATGTACTGTTAACTATCGTGATATACCTTAATCTTCTTTATTTACTTTTTTGTGGACTAAACACATCCCATGAAATTATTTGAAGTAGAAAATTCCGTGCAAGTTTTTTATATCGGATGTTCGAACGTCGTGTACCAATCCAGAGCCCGTAAAGAACGTTTCAAGTTGTGTATATATAAGTGTCAGTTTCTCATATGTTCTCTGATGGAATCCTTTTTGAGACTTAAGATGGCTAAGAAGATTTTTCTATTCTTCGAGTTTATTTGCGGAATATGTAGCGCAGAAAATTAAAAATAATAATAAAGACATTCAGTGCCTATTTATTATGTGAGTCTAGAATTGGCGCATTACTAACAGAAAGAATACAGTACTTACCAACTAAGCATCTTAAACCCAAAGAATATGAGCCAATTATATTTAAAAATAATTATATATAGACAACAGATTACGTGCTAACAGTTATTTAAAGAACATATTTGTTTACATAAATTTCCTATTTTATACGTGTAATCGTATAGTATTCAATTATTTCAGTCTCACATAAGAAAATATAGACAACAGACATTAAAAAATCTGTTAAATAATGATTTATGTGTTTACTGGCTCTTGATTTAAAAATTTAAGAATTAAAATTATTTACAAGTAAGCGTAAGAACATGCATTATACCCTACGTCTGTAATCCTCGTCGGCATTAGAGTACTGCACTTACAAGTGTTGTCATAATGCCCTGAGCTGAGAGTTGTACTTACTTCTCTGTGTAAATATTAGTCTATCACAGTATACAACGATCAGTCCGAGCAGTCATATGTTTCCGCGAGGTTGAGACGACTGCAATCAGGCAAGCGTCCAAGTAGCGTTAACTTTCCTGCTCCTCGGGAACACTCGGGAACATTCGTTTATCCTCGGCGATTAGCAGCGCCAAGTATATTCATTTTTATTGTAGTTTCCTAACCTAACAAAGTCATCCTTCGATTCAGCGCATAGTATTTTTTGACGCATGCTACTAATCTAAGGGCGTGCGGTAGACAACGCTTTTCATAATTTTTTTTCTTACACTTGTACCACATATTTTATTAAGACATAAATTATGACTAAATTTTGCTCTTGCGAAATTGTCTTTATCTGTCATAGCTTTTGCTTGAAGGCTTGTCAAAGTCAATATTTGCATGTTACGGTTTTAAGAACATTAATACCAACTGACTTACCGAACTGAAATAATTCACGCTGAATATCAGAGCTGTAAAATAAACTAATTTAGAATTTTTAATAAATGTCTTCATTAAATGTAATAATTTGAAAGTTCAAACATACACCATCGTTATTCAGTGTTAATTATTTCAGCTCGTTAAAGTCAGTTGGTTTTAGTGTCGCTCATAAAACAGTGACATGGGAATTTTAACTTTGACAAGAAATTATGCGAGAACTATGATACATAAAAAATTTTATATGAGCTAAATTTAGTCACAGTTTATGTGTGTGTGTGTCTATATATATAAACTGCTGTTTACGATGTACTTAAATAACCAAACTGACCTAATTGAATTGATAAAAAGGGGGCGACGTGTGGCTCAATCTCCGAGGAAGAACGAATGCCCCGAGCATTTCCGAGGAGCGAGAAAGTTAACACGACCCAGACCGTAGTTTTCAGTTAGCCCCGCGCCGTGTGCACACGTACAAATGTGCGTGTACGCTGCTAGCATGCGTGTGCATGCCTGCATGTGCATGCTTGTGAGTGTAGACACGCACCCACTTCACACAGCTCTCTCACATTATTCTTCCAAGCTGTCTTCAAGTGCGCCAACATCTTTGTCCAGGTGTCTGCGTTGGATTTATGACACGTCATTTCTCCGTTCATAAAGTAAGTGTCTGGAATGTATGTAACAGTAGTACGCATTAAAACAAGTTCACTAACACAAACGATTACTTTCGCAAAACTAACCGTATTATACTTTGAATTAAAAAGAATGTAGGCCTACTAAATTATTGTATAAACGTTTAAACTTTACACGCTTAAATGTATATTGTTTATAATTAAATACTGTAGCAATGAACTACACAAGTTCATAATAAGATCTCATTCTAAATATAATTTATTTTATGTGATTTTAAATCATCATAGTTTGTTTTTATCGTGTAAACTAATATCAAAACCTACCGTAAGCGATGTGGTTTTGGACACGTTGAGTGACTTTGGGACATCACAAAAAATAATTTACCGTATATATGGTAGCCCTGATTAAATCGGTTCACTTGTGATAAATTCCGAATAATATATATTCACATGCCATTTAATTAATATATACTCATAGTTAACAATTATGAAAAAAAAAATAAAATAAAAAAATATATATAGGCCTATATATATATATATATATATATATATATATATATACACACACACACACAAATGGCCCAAAGTCACCCCCCCCCCCTTTTCACCCCTTGCTTACGGTAAGTCATAAAACCAGTTGGTATAATTTGAAATTGGGACTTGATGTTTTTAATTGTAACTAAATACCCATAAGTCTGAGTGATCATAACTAAGTATATTAGGAATCAGGAGAATAATAATTAAAATAGATCTGAGCCTTGTGTCGATTTGTACCGTTAAAACAAACTACGGCCAGCGCTCATTAGGTCATCCTGTAGTTGTACAACTTTCTACTCTTCAGAGAAAGTGAAAACAATCTTATGAGTACTATGCGAATCACAATAGTGTGACGGACGCGACGCGAAGGGTGTGACGCGACACCAAAAATTCTTACCGCGCGACCAATACTATAAAAATTATTACATGTACATAGTACCTTCCGATCACATACTTAATTAACACTTGTACGACAGCCATTAATGTTTACAATATTTTATTATTTTTCCATTTATTTTATATACATTTTCCATACTCTCTTTCATTCTCTCATATGAAAATACTGTTATATTACATGCTTAACCTACACAAACTGGATATATGATTTGCTTAAAATAACTAAAAAGAACCTCTTGTAAAATAAATAAATTCAATTTACTACCGACTCAGTAGTTTCGCCAACACTTATACAGAAAATTAAAATCCGTTTTTCATCTTTGTCACGTCCGCAGTGAGAATTAAACCGAAATAATTTTAATTCGTCGCACTCGTGATAGCCATAGAAGCCTCGACGCCAATTGACTGACCAGTTATTTCATTCGCATCGCGCCTGTCGCGTCATTGGGAGACAAGTACATTGGTGGATTTGCAATAGCGCGACGGACGCGACGCGAATGGCGCAATGCGACATTAACATTTGTTGTTGTTGTGAAATCTTGTTCGTCTGCAAAGCAACAAGTAATAACAAAGAAAAATAATGCTAATAGTTTATTGTCACTACGGGTAAATACTAATGTAGGCCCTACAACGGAAGTTAACAGTACTTTTTTTCGTACATTTGTAACATATTTTAAATGCTCTCAGGCATTTTCAAATGTAAAACTGAAGTCACAATTACCCGTTAGTTTACAAAGGTTATGGTTTGCTTATAATAACAAACGAAAGTCTACGTAAAATAAATTAAAGCAATATACTACTAACTCGCCACTTTCTTGGGCACAACTTGAAATTACATTTTAAGCTTTATCGTATCCGTCGCGCGAATAATTTAGATATTTTTTATTTATTATTATTTTTTTTCCCAAATATAGCTAGCCAATTTTGTCCCGCTGACGTTAGCTTCTGATTGGTTGAAAATATTCTCGCCCTTCGCGTCACGTACATCACGCCATTGTGAATCCATCATAACAGTTACATGTAAACTAAATTATTAGCCTTTCTTCCAAGATTTGTGTTTTCACGAAGTTCATTTTCTAGTGGTCAGTATTGTCCTGTCGGCAGGCAATACTAAATTAAATCACTACTTATGTAGGAAATGTCTCGTCTAAAAGTAACCAAAAACGAATTCACTGCGAAAACCATTCATAGCAATGCATTAGAATCCTGCTCTTTGGGCAGGAAATGTATTCCATAAGTTTGGTTGCCATCATCCATGGTTGTAACTGTGTAAGATATTCGTTCCACAGTTCACTATTAACCAACGTGTTTATGTTTCATGTATCAGCAAGACGATACGATACCCAAATTTCATCTAGACACCATGTTTTTAAAAGACATGTTTCGTAGACGTTCTACCGGAAGAGGAGAGCTAAACTGCATGCTCACAAAGATCACCGGATTAAACACAGTTTGTTGGAGGTTTAGGTCACTCGAGTACTTAGATAAAAAAAATCAGCATATGGAAGGTCTAGAACAGTTGCTTGATGCAAGGAAATACTAGGCAAGAATTCGAGAACAGTTTTTATTTCAAATGATACGCGCGACAAACGTGTTCACGTTGAACTTCATTTGCCAACAAAAAAGAGAATATGTACTTCACACTTCGTTAAGTTCATCTTCAGTAATGTCAGTGGGGCTGTCCTTACTCTCTTGATCGAGCTAAGTATTATGAACCAACGCTTTAGCAGCTTTCTTACCACAGTTTTATGCGGTTATATTCTACCTATGCTGTAGAATTATACAGAGAACTAACGTAAATACCTTACGGCCTCGGGTTTCTGTTTATGCTGTTTTTGCGAGTTAATTTTTTAAGTACTAAAAGGGATTATAAATCGTAAAATTGTTACATAGAAATGTTGTAAAATGTTTGTACTGTGTATCAAATTTAAAAAAAAAAAAAGTAGCGGTAATTGTTGCTAATTATTGACTTAATTAAATTTTCTTTAAGTCAATAACCAGCCAAAATTATAAAAACTTATGTTTTGAAAAAGTTAGACTACATACAACAAACAATTCCCAACATTTATATGTTACGGTTTTGTGGTATCTGCTCCCTTTCAGGATTAAAAAATAAATAAAATCGCATAAATAGGGATCCATGGCCTTAATAATATCAACTTTTAATTTAATATAAGTTTAAATGGTATATTCGAACTACAGTTATAAAACGTGTCATCAACTCGTCAGAACACACACACGCGTACACTATTCGCTCCATTCCGTTCCGCAGTGGCCGTCGATGGTTGTGTGTTTACAATATCGTGTTGTGGGTCGTTGCCTGCTTAGGCACCACCTGTGCAAACAACAGCTCGACTACTTCGTATGGTGATGTGTTAATGCTAGCACGACAGACGTATTAGGCTCACAATTTGTAGTTCTCTCATATACGTACTATTTGCGCAAGAGTGGTGTGCGAGAAACTGCGCATTTTAAGTTCTCTGTAGGCAGACGATGAGTCAAAAGTAGACACACAAATATGTTATTTTTACTTTTAAATAAGTATTACTTATTCAATTGATTATGCAATATTAATGGAAATGGAAATTGAAACGTAGACGGTGAAAGTAAATTTAATATTTTCATTCATTGTAATGAGCATTGGCTCACAGCGTTCTGATTTTTCGTCAGATAATATTGAACTATCGATGTTTCAATTTCTTACAGGTTTTTGTTCTACGCTTGAAAGTCATAATTTTATGACATGTCCTTAGCCTCGTGAAATATACGTTAAAATATGAATGTGGCCTTAATTTACTTTTCGTGTAAATAGACTTGACTCCTAGAGTTTTAGTATGTGCAGAAATATCCTGTAAACATTACGAGCGATACCTTTTGTAGTTTAGTTCCCAGTAGTAAATGGTTTTACTTACTTTGAAAGTATTTAAACTGCTATCATCTTGTGAAGTCATCATTATATTCGATTAGTTTATTATGATTGTTATAAGCTATTTGATTCCATGTGTTTGGCGTGTCTTAATTGAAAGAACATTTATACAGACAAAAATGTATTCGTTAAAGCCAAAATAACAGTTTATTATTTTTAATACATATATTCTGTGTCAATAAGATAGTCACAACAGCTATTCAGGGAAGACAATAGTAACGGTCGTGACAGAAATATTTCATGTTGTTAATCGACAATCGTATATCTTACATAGGTCTATACATGAAATTCCACATTTTGTGTAAATATAGGCCGCTTCATTTATTCGTGACTTTTTGTTGGTCACTACACAATAATTTATTGTTACTAAATATGATTTCTTACAATTCACTGGAAACATCGAAATGAAGAAATTCAGACGATTACTAGTACACCTAGTGTTTACGGGAATTTCGATTGCAACGTACATTGGGTCAGCTGTTCCAATTATAACATTATTTGTTGCAGACCCCGGTTTTTGTCTACTTTCACTGTTCAGTGCAGCTTTAACTACAACCATTTTAAATTCGTCATGTAACGCTTTTCAAAGACAATTATTCTAGATTATCTTCCATTCTAACCAAGAGTTCTGAACGTTTTTCTTTAGACTTGTATATGTGATATTTGATGTCCAGTTTGCATGACATGACAGTATGTTTCATTTCACTAGCGATTAGTTTACTAATTCACAAATAACTGACCAATAGTCGCTCCTGTTAGTTTTCCCTCTGTGAAAGGGAAATTCTGTACATCGATTCGTTCGAGTGATTCGGTATCCACACTCACCTGAATTTATCATTAATCGCTTTAACAATTCCGACATATTCTTAAATTAATGGAATTCACATTTTAATTTTCAGTTTGATGTTTCCCGACATGTTACATACTCACTGCAAACATAAATTGTACCTTACAAGTACGATTTGTATATGTGTCCTGCCAATACAGTAATTTAAATAACTAAATACATACTGTATCTCAGTAATAAAAATGCTATATTTCAGGAATGAAAGTGTCACATTACTTAATATTCTATTAATTTGATTATAATATAAAAATAATACATACTATTTTTAGTATTGTGTTTGAAATATTTCACGCTGGGTTTAAAACCCACTTAGATTGCCTTTTGGCAGTCTTAAAGTAAAATAATAGTAATAAAGTGTTTTCTTTTTTGTTCATATCAATGAATAATTCCAGTTTTATTACATTAAAGTAAAGGTAACATCTTGTATAATTTAAGCTAATAGTATTTCCTGTAACTAGAATTCCCAGTAACATATCACTAATCAACAGTATCTGGCTTTGCATCTTTTTTAAATGACCTTACATGATAAATCCTTAACCTCTTACTTATATGTGCACTAATTTGTGAAACTTTTCTTTGCATACATTAACTATAGAAATCATTCTATTTGTTGAAAGCTACAGTATTTACACAAAAATATGCTGTGATGGTTTATTACTCATGTCTAAAAGTTATTTTTTAAACTGCACGTCACTACTTAAACTTCATAATGCAACAGACAATTAACTTGAAATACAAGTAAATCACATACGTTTAAATGTTTCAATCACGTTAATTACTGTGGCTCATCTTAAGACAACCTACTTAAGAACATTTTATTAATTTTAAAAATGAATATCAATAAATATTGATGTAATAAAAACTCTATTTAAAAACTAAGTTTGTAATAAAAATATTAACATTCACAGTAGGATAGCCTTGTAAAAATAAATTAATTCATGACTTGATATAATAAAAGATTTCCCTTCAGAGTTTTAAAATGTAGTACTTTTGTGTAAATACAAGTATGAGGTAAGCACTATACTGTAACAAACGAGTAAAGTAGTGTTGTTAATAAAGATGGTTTGATGAGGCCGAGTAAAGCAGGTTATGTTACGTTTCCTGTAAAGGATGCAAAAGCAGACAAGAAGCAAGAGTGAGACGTCCCAAACACATTCTGAGTGCCCGGGTCCACAGAATCGCTGGTGAGAGAGCACACGTCACTTCTCAGCAACTGTGTAAATACTGCAGCAGTAATGTACAGTAGCGAGCCTCAGCCTGGTGGCATTTAGTACACGTAGTTAGCTGGTGGTAGCTGTAACCAGCATACAAGTGTTTCTATGTTCGGCAATGATTGGGGAACTTCGCCAGCACTCGAGTCGCCACTCCTCACGCGCCCTCACAAACCTCCCTCTACTTTTACCCTCACCTGTAATAATTAAGATTTAGGTTAGTTTAAGTAAGTTAAGGTTATTTCAGGTTAGCTTAAATGCCAAAAATAATATGTTACCCTAACAGAAAGACGGTTTTGTTAGGTTAGGAAAATAAACCTAACATTCGAATAAGCGAGCAGCATTTTTTAGCATTTAAACTAATATGAACTAACCTAAACTGTCACAGGGGGCGGGTAAATGAGAGGAAGGAGGTCTACGCTGAACATAGCGAGTGAATGGTGACAGCTCGAATACTGGCGAAGTTACCCGATCAGTGCCGAACATAGAAACACTCGTATGCTTCAAGACTCAAGTGCTGTAACTTCGCCCTCAATATTCGACTGTCAACACTAAACTCCTCGAGTAGTTAGTGCTCGCATAAACACACTGAACCATACTGTCCCACACTCTCTCAGTTTTCGTACTATACAGTTCCCATGTCCCTGCATGGTTGTCATGTCACACTCTGCACCTACACAGTGCAACTATGTTTGTGAGGTGCATGAAGTATGTAAGTGTTGTTACTTGACCGTAAGTATTAGCTTTCTTGCACTTATTATTCGTCGTAGATAACATTTCATTTATGTGTAAGGTCCTTGTTACTAGCATGCCTTAAAGCACTCCACTTATCTGTCCCACGATGCACATTTTGCTATGAAAAATTATAACTCACATATTTATTCCCATTATAACTACTGCACTGTTTATGTAGTGTATGCGAATGTACAGTATAATTCTACACGGCGAAATATTAACATGTTTACCGTCGTGTTAACTTCATATGTGATACCTGAAATATTCTGCCAAGATTGTTCCTTATTACATATAGAATAGTACACCGGAAAAATAGAAGCTCAGTCGAATCGCAAAATGTAGAATATTTTCCATAGCAAAAGTGAAAAATCATTAACACACTCAATAATTTTTCCACCGGTGTATTCCGAATAAATTAAAATTTACATAACCACATAACTTAAGCTATTAAACAATACTTTTTATACTGGAAAGCTTAAAAAATAGATAAATCAATACGTTGTCTTAACCCATAGAACTATTGTAGTGATGTCTAAACTTCCAACAAAGCGGTTTAGTAGAAACAAGCATGTACAAGCATAGCCGGAAATATGATCATCAGTTGTTTCCTAGGAGTTGTTGCGTCTTCAGGACGTCAACACAACCTCCTGCTAACGTTTGTTATAGAACATCTTCCCACCAAGGTTACCGCCACTTATGCAGATACACAAGTATAAAACGAGAAAGGAACTCACATCACTTATCTGCATGCTGCACGCTGTAAACTAGTGATAATATCACTTTCTGTAGCACTCCATACTTCCTCACTTCTTCATCATCACTACAGACTGGATTCTTGGCATTGATGTGCGAATCTCTAAAGGCGCGTATGAAAATTCACGCGGGTAGAGTAGGTCAGCCAAAATTTCATGTTTCTGGTGACTGAAATTTTTACTCCAGGTAAGTTACCCGTGTATGATATTTCAACTTATGGCCTTTTGGTTAACTGCCTACTTAAACTAAAGTTCATTCTTCAAAAGGTTGGAAAATCAATGTTAAAGTTTGTCAGAGAGAGAATTTATACACTGAAAGAAAAATTTTGTGGGAGGTCAAGTCTGCCCTGCAAAATTGTTATGTAGCAAATACAAAATAATTTTGTGGTTGCCACAATACTTTAGTGGTGGCAACAAATGTTTTTGTGGTAGCCACAATACTTTAGTGGTGGTAACAAATATTTGTGTGGTGACCACAATAGAATTTATGCAGCGTAAATACCCACAAAATATTTTTTTTCGTGTGACGCTTGAGCGCTGGGATTGGTAAGGGGTGTATATTGACCAATCAAAACGCGAAATTGGATTCTTTTAAACTTAAAATAAGGTACCTGTACCGAATATGGCCTGCTTAAGGTTCACAAATCATGTTCGCCTAAGTCATTTATTATTTTACATGGATGATGTAATACAGATAATTATGTATGGTGTATGTTCACACTGGAGACTAGTGTGTATCGATCCCACATCAATATCGGCATTACCGCACTATGGCGACTAGTAGGCCATATTGACAACAGGGCCATATTCGGTACAGGTACCTTAAATGACTTCTATCATTCCCAAGTCTATTTAAAATTAATTTGACTTCGGTTACGTATTTATCTGGTTCCTTAGCGATAGAAGCGAAACTAGCGGCAGAAATTTTCCCTGTGCCATGCTCTCCCATAAGAAAACACATTTTCTTTCTGACCTGTAATGGAATTAACCTTACTAAATATAATATATTTAATACAATACATATAAATAATGCATTATGCATGTAGCAGTTAGTAAAACTGTAGACATTTTTTTTTCTTTTTGGATTCCCGTCATTTTAAAACCTAGAATAGCACTGCAAAGGTTAACAAATCCTGGTAATCGATAAAACCTTATCACGTGATTGAGCTAGCCTGTCCTACTGCAACGAGTGAACTTTCACAAGCGCCGTACGAAGTACATCGAGCTGAAGGCGTCTTTAAAGGGACGACACGCGACAATTGAGAGCCTCGTGCTTAGGGGTGATAATGCACGTGTTGAGTGAACAAGAGTGAGCCTTAGAGCCCGAATGCTTCTAGGTCCCGATCTCTTTGCGAAAAACAAGTATTAACTACTTGCCTCCTTTACCTTCAGGAGACTCAGCACCGAAATCATAAACATGCTATTTTTATTTATTTATTTAATTTTGGAATTGCATTCGAAAGACTAAAGTAGAACGTGGCATCAAAGATATTATATTTTTATTCTTCGTGTAATATTACCGAATTTCGTCCAGAACCTTTATTTACGGAGATACTGGTATACGCGCAAATACTGATATTACAAAGAAAACGTCTTGCTAGGGACTCCTCTTAAGATGGCTTCCTATACAGGCTGTGGTTAAGTGCGTGATGCACAAGATCGATGGAGCACAGGAGGTGACGCCAGAATTGAGAGAAAAATACAGTTAGAAGTCGATCGGGGTAAAGTGAGCACTAAAGATTTAACCTTTAAAAAACTGAACAGCCGTTACTGCATATAATTGTACATTAACAATAGATACCGTACTCCTTGTAAGGTTGGTAGCGAATTACCGAATGTAGTTCGTGGATTTTCCTACTTAAGGCGGCCGCTTACCCCAGGCTTCAAATGCGTTGCAGTGTTCGTAAACAGGTTTTTTCTACGAAAATATTCCACGTGTGCCCATTTAGCCAACGTGCGAAAAGAAAACAAACTTTAGATAAGGTCGGAACCTCATTGTTAAGACGCCGCGCTCATTATAAACACTGTTTATAAGACCTCCAACATGACTAAAAACGGCCTTTTCAGACTTCCGTACTTCAAAATGTACTAACCGGATGTATGTGAAACTCAGATTGCGACCTGCACCGAACTTAGTTGCAGACTTTCCACCAATAAAATTATATGGTCACCGCTTGATGTCCCATAGTAAAAACCGTTCGGCGGGAACCTTGCACGCTAGTTCAGCGCTTGGCTCGTTGAGACGACGTGGCATTTGATGTGCGCTTCAAGGCCGACCTAACTGCTCCGTCGCTTTTGAGCCTCTCTCGCGCGGGTAGGCGGTGCCCTTAAATACGACAATACAGTAATAAAATAATCTGAAATCGGCATATTCGTATTCTGTATAATTAATAAACATGTTTATTAAACTGCATAGGTTCGTATTAATTGCATAATTTATCATACATGCGCTAACTTCAAGTGACGTGTCCAGAGAGGTTAAGCATGTCCCGTCGTTAGCCGTTACGTGTGGAAATATACGAGTTGGCTGAAAATACAAATTTAGCAGAGCTTGATAGAGTAATCACTTTATCCTGAACCACATGTAGCAAGCTATAATGAGGTCATGTACAGGTTGTAATATAGTACAAATAAATAATCACTAAGTCAACTTTACATGCTCAAAGATTTAATACCCAATAGCCCAAATAACCGCATAGATGGGATCGTACAAACACGAAGTTACACTTAATGTCCCCTTCCTTCAACAAAATATACCCATTATGTCTCATTAAGGAGACCACACAATTGTCCACATACCAACTAAATGACCAATGTCGAATATAACGGCACCAACAACAGCGTACCGATACAAAAGTTCGATTACCTAAACCCTACAAACCAATTATATTATAATAAGTAGAGCAGGATTACCCCGAACGCCCAAAGGAAAACGGAAAAGTTCAAAGTCCTAAAAAGTTCAAAAACAAAATGCGTAGGAGGCCTCTGAAAGAAAACGACGAAGGTTAAATGCTCCGAGATAAACGTATGTGTCCGATGTACTTCCTTGAAGTAAATCGATCACTGTAAAGTTTCTTCCTCCCCGGCACTGCAAATACATTTACTCTTCTTACCTTGCTCGTCGCCCCGGAAGGATACCAACCACCGTTTGTTTCGGAGGTGTACCAGCCTTATATGTCACTGCAATCCAAACAAACACGCCTCTCCCGAGACGGCGAAGCCTTCTATCAGCCAGGAAACGAGACAATCCCGGATAGAAAAACGTTTTCTTCATTAACACCCACAGGGATAGTCTTTGCACTGAATACTTAGGCTATGCCAACGCATAGACGCTCCTGCCTCGGCCGCTCGTTGAAACACATCTAACCCTCCGTCCAGTCCCGTCGTCCCACCCGTCATCCAACTCGCTGTTCCCCTACCTCCCCTCTTCAGCCAGATGGACACCAATTCGAAGTTAAGTAGAGGGGAAGGCGGGAACCGAGACCACACAGTCAAAAGGGACAAAAAATACACTAGGGCACCAGCAGACCCAATAACAGGCTGTCAAAGGGCACAAGGTACATTTGAGAAATTAGGTTATTGCTGAACAACCATCGGACAATTTATACACATGGCAACAAACAACTTTTTCACGTATAAATGTGTCGCTCTAGAAGATACGTTGTGCTTCTGTATGTTTCTCTAATCTCTAGGGTGATATTAAGCAGCGTACGTAATACAAGATCACCTCTTTTCACACACTGGCGTGTAGTGGTTAAGTATTTTTTTTCCAGTGAGACTGTAAGAGGTGACCGGATAATTTGATTTGTAGGAAGTGTGGTTTAAGGTTAACACATGCGTCTATCTGCATGTTTTTATTATTATTTTTTTTTTTTTTGTGAATCCGGTTGGTAGGTTCCCATGTATGACAGTTTAAAAAAACAGTTTGTAGATAATTTAAGGAGCCCGAAAATCATGTTTCTTATAACTGTCGAAATTTCTTAACTAAAAGCGTTCTATTTTAAATGTGTGTTTCATAAGAATATTCGTTTTAAAAGGGATAGAATGCAATATCGTCAACACAAACACCTATTCCTCGCCGGGGAGCGAACATAACCTCTCGCATGGCATGTTACAAATATCCAGTTAAGACCACGTGTCCCTACTTCCACTATTTGTTTTCTATTTTTTATTATTATTATATTCAAATTCTAAAAAGTGAGCAGATATCGTCATACATTCATATAGAGACTTGTTGAACATTGTTTAATGTGTAGCCTCATAAGCAAAAATTATTCTAATTTTATCTAGTTATTGCCTTACATTCATGTTATTTAAGTGGATAATCGTACAAAATTATTTGATATTTTGCATTGAAGAACTTAGGTTACGTAGTAAGAACAATTTTCATCTAATATGTGTAACAGTTTTACTACATATACTCCCTTTTATAATATAAAAAGTAAATTTTGCAATAAACCGTGTGGACCCGTGGCATGAATGTAAAGAGCAACATTTCGCATTGTGAACCTAAACTCTTTATTGCGTATGGGAAAACCACACATTTGTTACTATGGCTCATGCTTTTTCTTCGGAAACTAAGGACGTTTAGAGTAAATAATTTTTACTACTTTTTTTATTAATAATAGAATAATGAGGTTCAGAGTCCGTATGCATGCATTATTTGCCAGTCTGTATTTATCATTTACTAAAATAAACAAAGAAACACTGAAACCTTAGATTTAAAAACTCAACTGGCTTTTAAAAAAAACGTAAAACCCTATCAACAGCGTCCAATTTTTAACCCCGATGCAATAAGAGGGGTGTTATAAGTTTGACGTGACTGTCTGTGAATCTGTGTGTCTGTCTGTGGCATTGTAGCTCCTAAACGAATGAACAGATGTTGATTTAGTTTATTTTTCTTTGAATGGTGAATTGATTGTGTTCTTAGCTATGATTCAAGGAAATATATTCAGCCATTTAAAGATCATCAGCTGTTTTCTAGTTATTTTTAGTGAATGTAAGCAATTCTACTGGTCTGATCAATTTGAAATTAAGTATCGTGTGAGTCGGAGGGTTATTAAATGTTTAATTTAAGTCTTAACTTGTTAACAAAGCACTGCCCAGTTCAAACAAATGAATGCTAATCGAGTCTGCAGTGCATTGTAGCAGTTTAAGTCTTCTGAAATTATATTTTTCACGCTAGAAAAACTCAAATAGACGAGGTAAAGGCCATGCTCTCTTGTGTATTCTTAGTAGAGCAATTAATTTATTACGCCTAAACGTGAGCAGATACCAAAATTCTGTCTGGCAATTTTGTTTCAAATCGTCTTTTCCACTTTGGCTTATGTTTTCAACGCAGCAAATACAGTCGTTTTAGTTAATTATGGAATTAACGAAATTCTGGTTGGTTGACTTTTTATTGAAAACCGTATTTTTTATTGCTATCACGGCAAAAACCATTGTGAACAAAACTGCCGAACAGATTTTTGATATCTGCTCTCGTTTAAGATTTAAATAAAGAGAGCATGGCCTTCAGAACATCTAGTTTCTGCATCCACCCGTATAAGAGCAGCACCAGAGCGCCAACATTTCTGCCAAACAATACGTAGTCGGCCGCCGTTTATCGTCGAGGAGTTTACAGGTAATAAGAAGTTTTAATTTGAAGGTTGCAATGTGAGAAATGCAAGTGGTCTCACGAAAATATTATTGAGGTATTGTTACATGCATCATTAGTTTACAAACTAAATAAGTATTTTGGACATACACCATTACAGCAATTGGTGTCTCACAGAAAACAAGAGAATACACACAAACAAACAAGTAAACAAACAAAAGGAATTTGTTTGCAAATGGCAAACAAAGCTAAACATATACAATTCCACAAAGAATTCAGTCAGTGAGTGATTTGCAAGAAAATAAATGAACTCAAACAAGCACTCCAACACAAAAAAAAATAAAATAAAAAACAAGGAAGAAATAAAAAGTAACTCAGATTATTCCGCGAAAGGAACTCCGCCAGTAAGGTCGAAATAACAGACAAAAAATAATTACAACAACAAACAGACAAAGCAAAACGAACAAGCCAGTTGTAAACAAAGTCCTTCTGTTTGTTTACTTGTCTGCACTTGTCTGTTTGGGTGTTTTCTCTGTTTTTCTGTGATACACCATTTGCTTCAATTCTTTAGTTTGTAACTTGGCCCCATTGCAAGAGTCGTTCAAATAACATCGAATAGTTTGTTTATGTTTGTGTCGCAGGGTTGAATCAACATAAGGGACATAACGGGAAAATGCCCAGGGGCGCTTGGTGTAAGAGGGCGCTCCGGTATTTGTTGAATTTGTGCATTACCTTACAAAAATAAAAAAAAACTAAAGATATAATAAAAAAAGTGATGCGAGTGTTTACCCGGAGGCTACTTTTATCTTAAGACGGTACTGATGTATCAGGTACTGCAATTAAGACTTGTAGCTAGATAGTACCAGCATGTGGACTGAAGATCAAAACCATTATTTCCAACGAAATATCGTATGAAAAGAACACCCGAGGACGAGGGTAGCTTAACTCGAATGCAGATTGTATTACTAGAAGCCCGTAGCCAACTGCGTACACCGAAGGATGACGTAGTTTGAGGTCCTAGCACGTGGAGACGTCGTGATGAGGGGGCAGGTGAAGCGCGAGATCCCCAAGAAACCCGGCCGTCCAGCGGCATCGTCCGGCACAATTCCCACATGCGAACATCCGGGAACCGACGCCTCCGGGGATCGAGCCCGGATCACCTTGGTGGGAGGCGAGATGTAGGAATAATTGCAATTAATTGTCTCAATATATCATACTGTAGTCATTTCAACTCTGTATTGTGTTAATGGTCACTACATATTGTGTACATTACTTCATTTACAACGAAAATATGCCACAATTATGTATTTCAGACATTATTTTCTGTTGATTTAACTTATGTCATTACAACAATAAATATGCTAAGATATAGGTTCAAAACACATTTTAATACATTTAGGATTTAAGGAAATATTTTCAGGTCTCAAATACATTATCATCCAGGAGTGTATTCGGTATTTTCTTAAACAAAATGTTTGTCCGATAAACAAGATTCGACTAACATTACACACGTTTAATAACTTGCAGAGTCGAAAATATTAAGCAATCAGGTTGAGCTAATCAATATGGGAGCAGTGATTTTTGTATGTGGCCTTAAATAATTCAGTAAGTTTGAACCCGCTTAGTAGAAGGCACATCAAACAGTGCTCACCAAACCAATATGGGAGTTTCTGTTCAATTCCATCCTTGTTCTATGATAGTTCGTTCCAGGCTTAAGTAAACTCTGAACCTTTGGCAACTACTGAGAACTGTGCCGATGGAAAGTTTTCTACTGAGCAAACAGATGACGTCGTAGCAGTAAGACGATATGGTAATTACGACCAAGATATGGTTTTTACGGCACGGCACGGAAAATAATTAGGCCCCCAGAGACACATTCTCAATATAAAAGGCAGCTACTTACTGGAGTTAACTTCTTAAACATGCCGTTAATCTCGCTACTTGAATACTGCTACCTGGAGAAGATAGCTTGTAAAACTGACGCAGAAATTTATGATTTCCGAACTGATCATGTTACCGTCATTGTTATAACATATTCGAATAACTGCATTATTTTCCGGCATTAAGAGGCTGTAATTATTCATATTAACTAAAATGCTGCTGCTTAAATACAAAATTTGTAAATAAATTTAACGTTTGTCTTTGAAACTCTAATATATATTTTTTTTTTATTTTCAACAATAAGGTCATATGTTGTGACATTTATGGTGTAAATCTGAAGTACGACAAAAGATGATTCATGAAAACAAAAATCGTACAGTTCAAGACGCATAACCGACACATATAAAAGAATTTGCTTTTAAGTTCATTTCGGTTTATGCTAGTATATATTTCATTGGCGTAACATTCATTTGTGACTAACTTCTTTGCAGCTGAACTACAAACTCACATATCCACCTTCTTCCCCTTCCTTTATTGAATGTGATCAAAATTGCACGTGATTGCCAGCATGTTATTAATAAAGCTGCAAAACTAAAACTTCGTTAACTCACAGTAATCGCCTCGGTAATTCAGACTGTATGTACTTGCCTACAACATACGTTAATTCTGAACTACAGCACAATGCGCTTAGTCGGTCTTGTTAAAGACTCGCCTGAATACAATTACTATAATGCTGAATATAACAAATGCCTTTCAGTTGTTATAAAGTTTAAACTGTCATGAAAATTGCTCTTCAAAATGTATTTCAGCTTAGCTGTGAACAGTCTTCCTTCACTTGTTTTGTATTTTTAAAGAGGTTTAAACATATGTTATTCTAAATACATATTTTGAAAGAAATTACAATAACACACGTGTTATTCTTGAATGATTCACTAATTTATTTATTTATTTATTTTTTAGTTTCCACCATAGCTGTATCGAATATATAATGCATTTGCCTATCAATGACCTTAACGTAACAGGCGAATTGCAAAATTGCTCAGATGTGGTTCAACTTGGTGATGTGCTTGTTATGACAGTCAGCTAATTAAATAATCACGTTACCGACGATTGTTTTCATCAGTTTTCTTATAATGAAATTACGCTTTATGTCCCGTATAGAAAAGATACTGTCGTATTTTGGTAAATAAAAAGTACGTGTTTTAATCGCGTGTTTTTTACAATAAATGAAAGAGTGTGTTTATCCTAACAGCTAGGCTAGGAATTTTCGGCTGTAATTGTATTCTTTAATACAGAGTCCTGTCGCAAAGAAAACAAATATTTGGGGATGGTGAGAATTTCTGCATCCCTCGTATGATTTCTTCTGGTATTAAGACAACCTGAGTATATTTTGTGCATTATTCAGTGCATGGAAACAAGGAACTGTTTATTTTTATCATAAGAAAATGATGTTAGAGAATTACAACAGTAATACTAATTCACTTGAGCATAGCTCTAGGTGGGGATCTTGAAATAGGTTACATTATTATGGCAGACAGTAACACACTAATCCTACTTAGGAATAAAATCAAAACCAGACAATAAACATAGAACATTCAACATCCACTAATAAACATAACTAAAACTAAACAGAATAAGTAAATCATTAACAAAGTTAAAAACAAAACCCATGATAATAAGTGAACACAAGGAAAGAAGAAAGTAAACAATGGCCACAAATATCACAACAATTACAACTACAAACAGTAACGTAGGCCTAAATAAATAAGAATTCCTAGGTTTTACAAAATAGAGTGATTGGATACACACATGGGTACATACAAACAGGCGTAACTGGTTACAATACAAAATCCTAGGGAATTTTGTAGAGGCTGTCAGTTCACTTACATTACTCAAAATAAAGTTTTTTATTTTTATTTTTTTTAAACTCACTGTGTGGATTGTTTTCTTCAAATTCTTGGGTAGGGAGTTAAAATGTTTAAATCCATCAACAGAGACCGACTGTTAACCATATCCTAGGGAGGTAAAAGTAACCTTTTGCCTAGTGCCAAAGCTATGGATTGGTTTATATTGTGCCGCATAAAGATCTTTGTATTTGTGTAAATATGTTTGTAAATTGTATCGGCATAGACCGTGTATGGGTAGTACGCCTGACATGGTGTATACGTCGACACTATGACACCTGTTAGGTAGGCAATAGACATTCCTAAGGTCTTTGTTCTGGGCGGTTTGCAAATTCTAGAGTACATTATTAGAGCTTTCTCCCAAACAAGTGACACGTAATTTAGATGGCTATGAATCAATGCAAATTATATAGTCCTCTTGACAGATATATGCAACATATTTAACCTATATGGGGCACCAATTACAGGCAGAATTTTCTTTACAATATTGTTCACATACTCACTCCATTTGAGGTGCTGATAAATCGTCAAACCAAGGTATTTAATGGAAGAAACTTGTTTAATATCTTTATCATCGACTCTTTTAAGGTATGCTTACGTGAGCGAAATCATGAATATAGAAATATTGTGAATGTTTATGATACCGCAGTACGTGTTTTCGATAAAGTTTGAATTTAAGATCCATTTACAATATTTAGAAGGTGTTTTGTTTGGAAAGTGGATAATTTCAAGTGAGTAGTCAGGATTTATTGTAATGTACGGCAGTGTTACCAATTTAAAAAATGGGTAAAAATTTGCAATAGCATTTATTTAAAAGATTAAGAATAAAATGTCTTAAAAAGTATTTCAATTTATTTTACGCCAAACATTTTGGAAAATATATTAAGACAGACAGTAGTAAGCAAATTTGCCAGAATTCTTACTTCTAGGGTTGTAAATGTGTTATTTTACAGTATATTACTCTACTAAGTTCTAAGGTTCAAAAAGGTTTTGTTTCATAACTTTAAGAACTAACTGAATTTTATTTTATATATTACTTAACCTTGTTTTAAAGGAGGGCTGCTGCCATATTCTTTCTAATACAATCCACGTCTTTTTTATGTAAATCCTTAGTTTTACGTGGATTCAATGAAAAGAGTTATTTTTCAACAAAATTTGAAATTTATAAACCGAGAGATGTAATGTCAAAGTAAAATTCCCTTTCAATTTCTCAGTTAGTTGCTGATGGCAGGATAGTAAATAACCATGTTAATTAACTATGGATAAACAAATTCGTTCGTTAACGCTGCAATGTGTGGAAAGTAAAATAATATTGGCTGGTAGAGGGAATCGTGAAGGTTGTTTCAATCAGCGTGCGCGTACAAACACAAGGTCTCTCATTCCACACAACTCCACTGATCCACGGTAACTATCCGGAAGTTTTTATTGTTTGTATGAGTATTCAATATAAATGTTTGTAATTTTTATTTAGACTGGAAACTTTGCCACGTGTTTACGTGTCTTCGTCCACGTCTCTAAAATGTTACCTCGGCTGAGGTATTTTCCATCCTCACCATGTTTGTGCACCGGGCCCTCTGATAGGGCATCTGACCGTAAAAAAACCGGACGTATACGTAGTGAACAGAAACAGGAAATTTGTAAGCGCAGACGCAAGAAGCAAAAAAAAAAATTCTTTGTTCTGCGCATTTGAACAAACGTATCCAAATAAAATCATTTCCCGGTAAATAGCAGTTATTCATCTTGAACCTACATATTTGCAGTGCTAAGTAAGAGCTATAACGGATTGTCAATAGTATAACTTCTCTCAAAATCGACACTTAAAAGAAAACTATTCATGCACGCAACTACACGGGTTATTAATGCCAACTTTAAACACCATTCAAACGTGGCTTTTATAGTAACTGTACATTCGTGATACACGATAAGTAGTAGTGATTTTGAACACGTGGGTTGACTTTGAACACGTGGGGGGATTTTGAACACGTGGGGTGATTTTGGGACGCTTTGACACGATTTTCATTTGACATGCGAGTTAACTGTTTAGTTTCATGTAGATATTTATTGCTTTTAATTTATCACAAGAAAATTATTTTACACAGGACTATCATTCATGCGAAGAAATATATTTTTGAAGAAACCTAGAACCACCCCACGTGTTCAAACTCACCCCTGCTTACGATGCATGTGTGTACATGCGTGCAGATTAGACTTGTCACCATTTTAAACGGTTTACTTACACGTAGTGTGGAAAATACAAAACAGTAGTTTAATATCGTTAAATTCTTAATTTGTGATTTAATGATATACCGTGGAAATGAAAAATACAATACAACATAAATAAGGTGAAACATCCGTCATAAACTTCGATTAACTGAAAATTCGCTATATCTGCTGCTTATGAAATGTTTGGTACTTGGATGTATAAGGACGTAGAGTATAACTTGACATCGCTGACCGTTCCGAAAATAAAATTGAAATCACTTTAGTAACTGGGATTTTGACATTAAGAACGATATATTTTTTTTTTCAGATAACTTTCGGCAAACCACATTAATATAAACCATCTAGTCGTAGCATACCATACTAAATGTAATCTGTAGGATATGTTATATAAAATTTAAAATTATTTCAAGATCGCGACAGTTATTTCACGTTAAGAAAGACCATTGTGTATGGCTGTCTTTAATTTACAATACCGGTATTATACAAGCATTTCTGAAGGCGTATCAACTTTTTTGACATTTCATGCTCTAAATGTTAGTCCACACACATTTCTACATTGATAGGTAATAAATTACTTCACTCATTACATGATATCTGTTGGAAGATAATTAATAACACAACCTTTCTTATCTTCGAACAAATTTAAGATAATGTGGAAGTTAAATTAATTGCCTAATGTCGTAAAAAGGTGTGGTTGACTAAAATCTAGAGCGTGAAATATATTGATGTGCCCTTCAGGAATGCTTGTAGTGGGAAAAAAATACAGTAAATTTAAAATTTTTAGTGAACAATTGCCCTTAAGGGTTAACTCTAGTATAGATTAGGAAACGCGGGTGTTTTCAGATTTGCGTTGATAATTTCTGTCGCTATTGTCGGTAAAGAGCACGGCTGTAGAAGTACAGGTCTGGACACTCTCCTGGAAACTTGAACCCCTTGTTGTTTGGCTGCAGTTCACCAAGTTACCTAGAGTGTTGTGCATCTTTGGCACTGCAATCAGGGCGGTCGGGCTCAAACTTCGCCCACTTCCCTCCCATTTTTATCCAGTGTTTACATCATAAAGATAAACAATTTATCGAAACGTATTTTATATCAGTTTATAAAATACTTCCTTCGCTCAAAATTCTAAAGCATGGCTCCAGCAATCTTTATATACTTTAAAATGTAAACACTGGAAAAAGTGGGCGGAGTTTGAGCCCGACCACCCTGATTGCAGCGCAAAAGACGCACAACACTCTCGGTAACTTGGTGAACTGCATCAAAACAAGATGGTCCAATAAAATACATTGGTAGATAGGAGAGTGTCCAGACCTGTACTTCTACGACCGTGGTAAAGAGTCAGTTTAATGCAACGATATCAGCGCAACAAACGAAGATCATCCTACCTTAAACTCTTTCACAAGAAATTACATCTTCCTAACCTATACTATTTATTTACTTGGCGTATGCCTGTATATATATACACAAATAGATTCAAGGGTTCATTTACTATTACAAATTTATACTAAGGGTCGATTATAAAGTTATGTGAGGAAATTCTTGAGCTAAAGGTGTAACTAAGGAGAACGTGACTAAAGTCTGAGGATATTTCGTTTGTATTGCACAGTCAGGAAGCTGAAATATATCGGTTAAGGTGAAGTGTCACCACAATATTGACGAGAAAAATAACTTCTCTTCATGCACCGTCATGTGAATGTAGCTAAAATGTATGTTATTTTCCACTTATAATGTACAAAGGTGACATGAAGGATATTTAATGAATTAAATTTAGTGTTTCGCATACTGTAAAGTTGAAAAAATGCAAAACGAAAATGTTAGAAATAAGTCGTTTATTTTGATTATGAAATGGTCTTGTAACCATTTTGTTTGAAAACAAAAGCGCTATTAAAAACAGGGCATGGCTTTCGTGTACACTTGTACAACGAGTATAAATTATCTCGTGCATACCAATGCGGCCTTTCTTTTACATCACCGTTATGTTCCTCCACTAAACTAACACAAACTAATTCAAAATAAGAGTATTGTGCTCCCCCGTGTCACATGCTAACATCTATTTATGGCTGCAATTATTTATTTGCTTAATAATGTCTTAAGAAAGGTCTGGCATCACCTTAAGTATTCCTCAGTTTTTCCTTAGATTTCACTTATTTTTCATCTGTGCATAGAAAAGTTCTCACATTTCACTCAGAGAGGCTTCAGATTTTACTCAATATGACTGTGCTATCGGCCCTAAGATTCTCTGCGTATATAATACAAAAGAGATTAGCATCCGTAAAGTCCGTCACAATTCCTTGACAGGCACTCAAAGAACGGTGTTCAACTATATGTCAAACTGTCATCACAACTATAGGTATTGGTTCGATTTCAATCTGAACTGAACATAAACAAATTATTTACTATGCAGTCTTAAGTAGGCCTACTTTACTTTACCTCATCAGTAGAAACGAGAGAAGCCTAAATTTTCCATCTCCTTGGCTCCACAAAGCCGAAACCCAACAGTGCCAATTTTTCCTTAAAATAAATAAAAAATTTGAAATATGCTACAAAATAGAAAACCTATGCTATAATTGTATAGAGATTAGGAGATTATTCAGATATAAACTAAAGGCATACATTAGTAAATAGATTTATCAAGCAGTGCAGAAGACATAAACTGAGTCTGTAAGAATATAAAACACTTATCTTTACCTGATTGGAACAAATGTGATGTTGGTACATGCAAATTATGCTTGCCAGTTAAGGCGCCCGCCTGGTGGCCGTGTGTTAGTGTGAGTGAGGCACGACTCCAAGGGCGATGTTGACCGGCTCATCTGGCGCGGTATCGCCTCTACCGCAAGACACTGAAACCGTGTGCAGTGGTATCGTAGATCACTCGCCTGACTGACACTTTCAGTGGTGACACCATCTTTTTATTGGTGGAAAGTTTTAAGTAAATTCCAATACAACTCTCTGTTGTAGTTTCACAAGAATCCCTTCTGTAGTTGTTTAGATATAATAGATTGGAAAAGCAGTTTTTAGTCATTTTGAGGTGCTCTGGAATGGGCTTTCTAATAGTCGTGATGTTTTAAAACTACTATTCCGAGATCGTTTGAAGTGTTTGTTCTTTTCTTAAATCCACACGTTAGAAACACGTTTAGTAGTTTCTTAGATAAAAGCGTTCTGCTAGCCCGCTGCAACGCTGGCTACAAGGCTGGCAGGCGGGCGCCTTAACAGGAGATTTACGATTCCCAAAAAATTCCATTTTTAAATTTACTACGCCACTACCTCATGGCGGAACTCGCTACTGGAATTTAAAATAATATGACTAGTCCTCTGTTATGTTATGGTTCGGTGTAAACTATTTCTTATATTATAAAACGACTTAACGTAAAGAGTGAACGAACGTTGTCGTAGTTTAAATTAACCGAGAAACTTATTAACTGTTGTCTGCATTTGACACAAGGCTAGGCTAGTTGAAGTAGTTTGGGGAGGTCCGGTTGCCGGCACTGCGCGAGCCAAGCGAGAGGAGCCGATCTTTGCCGACGGCAGCCGAGGTAACAGCGCAGTGTCGGCAGCCCGTCGCGAGCAGACGTCACGCTAATCGGATATAGTAAGCTGATCCTTACCGAAGATGTCCTAAGCGTGGTTACCATAGGCAGTTCTTGATCAACTGAGCACGTTAGAGATCAACTGTTTAAAAATATTCCTGGCCGTTATTACAAACGCTTCAATATCCAAGGTGGCCGCCTGGGCCTTCGAGACCTAGAAGTGCGGAAGCTGTAAGGGTGACACAGCACGGGCATCGTGCCTCACCCCTACATCCAGGGGCAAGTCACTGTACTGTCTTCTCGCCTACTGCTATCCTCTGTGAGACATTCAGTGAATACTTACATTTCATAACGTATAATGTTATAGTGTAAACGCCTATAGCTTTCAAAATAATCTGCGCCAAGGTTTCATACCTAAAAAGAAACGCAATTTCTCATATTTTTGCCATTTTCGGCCGCTTGCAAATATGCTTGAGTGAGTAGCGTTGAACATGAAATGGGTACACACACGTGTAAAGTTGTTTAAATGCTATTCCTAAGCACACAACACTCACGTACACTGAGCAGTTTTAGAAGAATCTTGTAACGGTCGAATCTCTGCATAGCGCACCGTGACCCGGGCAGGCGGACTCCTTAACAGAGGTTGCCAATGAATTCTTGAATGTAGTTCCTTGTGATTTACTATTTAAATTCAACTCTACTGAAATAATATCAAGTTAACTCTATCCCTCTGTATTGTACATGCATCAAAACGTTTATTTGTTGGCTTTTTAAGGTTCATACAGATTACATAGTGTACTTAGTACTCGCTAACACAAAGTGACACGACCGTGCAAAATACGTTACAAACATTTATACCGTACGGCCAGTGAAAATCTGCAAGGACACTTGATTATCTTGAGTCTTCAAGCCAACAAATTATATTACATTTAATTTAATTTATTTAAGATTTACGCTGCCAACACAACAATGCTCTTAGAAATTCTGTTAATGCTGAAAGTTTAAAGCAGTGAATATTAAGAACCCAACAATAAGTGCACGGAACACTTCAATAATGTGTGTTTGTATCGTGTTTTTGCTAGAGGTGGTTTTGTGTTTCAAATTCTAATGTAAAGTGGAGAAAAGTGCACGTGATTATTTAAGTGCTTCGTAATTGCGATAGTGTACGTCGTAGGCCTATATCTTACAAAAAATAACGTAGGTCTATGTGCGTAAACTACGTGGCTATTTTAGAAAGGACATTCATTAAAGCTGATATTAAATATTTAAATTATTTCAATATAAGGACTTACTAACATGTATTAATAGGTTCTCCCTGTTTCTTTTGTCGTATAGTTTCAAGACAATATGGTTAGAAATAATTGGTAGCTCTATGCCACATGTAAAACGCTTGTAAAGGTATTATGATTGCTCACAAGTGTTTTACAAACATTTGTCATTATTTTTACCCTATTACGATATTACCTCTGCATTTTGACGAGCTGAACTTCGATACAGACATTTTGTTTGGGAAGCTTGTCGACTATTATTCGATTTCGACGGGAAGAAATTCGAACCACGACTTTCCAGTGGCGAGTTTTATTTTTAACAACAAAATATCTAGCTTGAAAATACTCTGACATAATTATTTGGTTAGCAACATTTCCATTGCTTTGGGACTTATCGACAGAAAGCTGAGCTTGTGCATTCCACAAATTAAAATAGTCGATTTACATAAACATATATTATATAGAGTTATTTCAGAAATATTAAAAATAGTTATATTGTTTATAGCTGATATTCAAAATTCGTACATTTAATGAGTAGGCTACAAATAATAAATAGCTATTTTCTGAGCTGTGAAATATTTATGTAAACGTTGTACAAACCTACGTAAATAAAATCACGCAGCAATTTTATATTCAGCGGAAGTATACAAACTGGCTGAAAATGGAAACTAAGCAGGAATTTAAAAAATCTCACATTATTCCGAACCGCATATACAGTCCTACAATTATTCCAACTAAAATAAATGTGTTAAACACTCAAACAATGTTATGTAATTAGACAATTAAGTAAAGATTAATTTCTTACATTACTGTTTTAGTAAACGACATGTTAGACATCGCTTTGTATATGGCTTCTTAATTATTTTTTGTAGATGGAGTCCGTTTTTTTTGTAGATTTAATTAATTTTATGGTAACTTATTGTAATAAATTAATTAGACAGAAAATTAATCTGAATAATATTTTTTGAACATTACTTTAAACCAATTTCAAGTGACTATCAATCAAAATATGTAAAACACCACTTATAAACATGATCAAGTGCCTTCAAAAATACTTTAAAACTAATTAAAACTGTTGGAATTACGAAACGGACAAGGAATTCTGTACTACCGCCAACATTTAAATTGAAAATATGTTTAAACAACTTTAAGAGAAAATACACGCAGTAAAGATGTGTCTATTTATGCAATAAGTTACGGAAGATAAAATTATTGTTTTAAAATTCTACTGCAATTTACATTGCTGTAGTCGTAAAATCTTAGAATCCATTATTTGGGTATTTTCGGTAAGTATTTTTTTTTTTTTTTTTTTTTTTTTTTCGTATTCGAGTAGTGGATGCCGGAGCCTGATTCCTGCAGACATTAAGGAGAACTGTTTGACTGTGCGATTAATATTTTATTTCATATTTCTTAAAATTGTTCAAATTAGTGGTTCATTAATAACCTTACCTTTACTGGAGAAAACGCAACTCGCGGCTATAACGATCCCTTGCTAACACATCCATAATATTGATATCATATCCCTAACCTGAATATGAAATGTCATTGAGCCTCTTTCACACTACCGCAGATCATACAGAGCAGAGTCAATATATCCATGATTTTGTATGAATGTTTATATACTCATATGCGGCGATACATGAAAGTCAGGATAAGTTCGAAATTTCCGTACGGTTCTTCCGGAAATATCAAGCCTTCTGATTGGCTGATAGACTTCTGGATTGCCTGGACGTGTGAACGTGGCTTCACTCTGTAATTACAAGTATTCTCTTATGTCTTGGGAGCATGAAAGTAGTTATATGTTCGGCAATGATCGGGGAGATCTTCGCCACCCCTCACCAAGGGATGCAAGACTAATGAAGGTCTATTTTTGTGTGTTATCAAATCATTGAATCTTTACTTAATGATAAAATTGAACGGCGCCATATGTAGCCCATAACATGTAATGTTCTAAACAAATGTTTTTTCGTTACCCCCGCCCCTACTAAAGTTCACAATTCCACATCTTCGCTTTCAATATCAATTTGGTCATGTAACAAAATAACAGCGTAACAGTCTAGTTAATTTCTAACGTCTTTTCCCCCTCACACGCCAAGCTCCCCCCTTCTTTCCCCGCTCCTGGGACAGTTAGTGCATATTAGGGTAGGTTAGTTTATGTTAGTTTAAATGCCAAATGCTGTTGGCTTAATAGAATAGTTGTTTTGTAAGGTTAACTACGTTAGTAATTAATAATTAGTTTCTTCAAAATTCGTAGCTTTAAGTCCACACACGGGAATATTTCTTGTACAAGAAGGTTATAACCCTCTTGTTCACCTCAACTTGCATCGTGTAAATGCCCGCCTCACTCACTAGTGGCTAACATATCAAGACATACGGACTTGTACCCAAGCTAGTGCAGGATAGAGTCGGTTCTATTTCTCGTTATCTTTCTTGTGCAAGTGTAATGTAAACAAATAATTTTTATGCACGCGCGACTGTTATTTAACGAAATAGGCTATAAAGACTAAGAATTTTGCGTAAATAGTGTCTAGCTGGACAAAAAAAGTAACTGAAGAAAATTAGCAGGATAGTAGCCCATATAAGTTAACCTAGAATATTACCTACTGCCGACAATATTTCTATTTTTTACATTTTATTGTTTGCAATTGGCGGAGACACAATAAATATTGCATAAATTACCAGAAATATCACAAATTCTGCTTTAAAATCTGTATTTAACATTTTAAAGGTGTACACCGACTTGGGTTAGAATCTTGGCCCGCGAACTAAACCATTAATTTAGTAGTATTATGGTTAGAACTGTAGCTACTGTTCACTTTCTTGAATACCTCTGATGCTCACGTCGGCCGCTGTACCGTAGCTGGTTAGGCGATGGTCTACGATGCGAGAGGTCCTGGGTTCCAATCACGGCTCGGGCAGGGATGTGTTGTCGCTTTGCCTCACTTTACCTCACTTTACCTCACTTTACCCTCATCAGCTCTTAATAACTCGTTGTTAAGGAAGAATGTTCGATAATAAATTGTATTCTTAACATTTCGGACCATAACCTTTATTCAAGTTGTACTATACAAATATTCTGTTTGACAAAACATAGGATGTAGTCTTAATAAACTGCTTGACATTAATTATAATGTAATATTTCATTAATTTGTCGTGCAGAATCATTCCAAGGGAATTATAGACTAATTTTTCAAATTATTACAAGTTTAATGTATAATGAACATATAACACTATTATGATGTCGAAAATTGAACACAAATATCTTCTGTGCCTGAACGTAGTCACATTTACCAAAAATATCTTAAAGCAGATAAATAACATTTAGCATCTAGCTCCCCCCCCCCCCCTTTAAAGGGAGCTGAAATCTTCTCACCTTCACCTTCTTACCTTCCATGCTCACTTTCATGTACAAGGAAGATGCCCGTGTCTACTAGGCTTAAGAAAACCTTCCATTGAATATGTAAACAACATATGGACGGTGCTATGTATGAACAGACCAAACGCTAATTGTTACTTACTTACCAAATATGTTTCTGCTTTGCAATAGCATTACAAAAAGTGCTTTGAACCTATATTATGTAGTCAAAAATACTGACTCTGTAGGACTGAAATACTTTCTTTAAGACTGTTTCAAATCTGAAAAACTAGTAGCATGTTTTACTGATAACTAAAATAGGTGCTTGGTCTGTTAATGCATAGCACCTTCCATGGTTTGTCATGTAACATAGAAGCACTTGAGAGACGCAAGTGTAGTACTTAGTTGTTTCCTGTGTGTGTTTCAGACAACGACCGCAGCATGCGACCGCGTGCCACTGCCGCATATCTGCACGCACTGCGCAACCACAGACCTTCTCACAAGATACGTAGCTTCGTGGCAGCACCAGAACCTGCTGGCCTGCGCAACAGCAACCTGCATGATCCTAACTACCTGTGGACCGGCCTGGGCAGGAGACGCTAAACACACTCCACATTCCTACCCGCTCACAACATAACAAATATATCATGTTGTATCTCCCTTCCTTACAACATTAGCGCTAGTGATCTTTTACAATCATTACTTATATCTCTCTCTTCCTCTACTTGTCTAATAAAACTTACCTACTCTTCTCCGTTCAAGGATATCGACTTTGAACGTTCTGTGTAAGTTCGTTGCTGTGTACATGTTTAACATTTTACTGACAAATAAACCGTGTTATTTTTATATGAACTGTCTGTATCTCATTTCGCATTAAGTGTGCCAGTTTCAGAGCAAGATGACACCTCAAATACCTTAACTATGTCCAACTCCAGATGTACTTTCTTTTGACCAATTGTAACACGTGAAGCACCACATAATGTTTAATTTGAATTTGTTCTAAGTTAGAGTGATGAGAAAATCAATGTGCAAGTATGTGCGTAGACAGCGTTCCCTGGACGTTTCCGGCTACAGATTTAAATACAATTAAATAAAATAAGAATACTGTTCCTAATGTGTTTTGAATTAAAATTGCTCAGTGAAATATATACCAGGAAACAGTCACTACAGCTATTTTTTGTATGTACAGTGCAACTCAAGTGATATAAGAAATTAAATTAAATATAATATATGAATCTCAGCCAACAACGACCACCTCGGACTCATTTTCAGCCAGTCGCATTGTAAATGTATTATTGCTTATCCTGCCCCCGGCCAAGATTGTGATAAGTGTGCGCCACAAGCCGTGTTGGAATTTCTTGGATTTTTCTCTTTAGGAACCCTTATATGACGCCCACTAGTAAAAAATCCATTACTTCGAGAAATACTTGTAAAACCTTAAGCGTGCGTGGTAGATAAATAAACGCTGAAAACAATAATTAATTTCTGCGCTTTTTTCGAAGTCAGTATGGATAAAATGCTCAATGACAATCATAGACAGTAGTATTTGCCAACTTTATCAGTAAATATTTACCCGAAATTACTAATTCGTTACGCGTGATCTCTTGCACCGCAGTTAAATGCACGAGTTTCCGGTATCAGAAGTTCGTTACACTGAAAACAATTTTGTTTAAAACATTGGCTAAAACTATTGTATGTGATTGTCATTGTTAAATTGGCTCCAAGAAACCTACAGTTATAGATTACTGCTTTTAGCGTTGGATTATGTACCACACCCTCTAAAGATCTGACGTAGGCCTATACGTCTGATGACCTTATTGGAGTGAATATATTGTTGGCTCATAACTTCTTCGCAGAGTCCTCACACAAGAATTGTTAGACAAACGGAGATTAAATTCTAAAGTGTATGTAAAATGTTGAAGAGTTTTAATAAATGCCTTTCATATGAGGAGGGGACACGAGGGACCAATTATCGCATCCCGGAGTGCAGAATTACGAATGGGCGTATGTACGCATCTGCTTCCTTTATCGTGTGACATGGACTGAGTTCCTACATTGGAGAGGCGCCGGAATGAGAAGAGTGGTGGAAACGGGAGATCTCTGAGAAAGCACTCCGGCCAGCGGCAACGTCCGGCATGTTTCCCGTGGGCCGACCCGGCCGGGAATCGTATCCGGATCACCACGGAGGGGGGCGAGTGGTCTGGCCACTACACCACCGCGGTCTCTTGAGCTGTAGCGAGAAATATTTAGTTATTTAAAGTAGAATAATGTTGTGATTCGTACATGGAAAATTCAACCGGAGGGGTGGGATCTAACCTTAATATGGGCTGACAGAGCCCACAGATTTCGTTGGCCTGAAGAACCCTGTAATGTGAGAGACGTGTGAGGTAGGTCAGTAGCAGAGTGAGAGATATAAAGTACTGTCATGATATCTTGCGGCGAAAACCAACTGAAATATATATCCAAGAGTGGCTCGTACACCAGTCACTTTGATGAGCAAAACTCTCTTCTCACATGCATCTACTTTCTAAGCAATATGAACTAAGTCAGAAGATGTAACTAATTGTAAGAACAGCAATATTAAAGTTTGGCCACATTTTAATATTTAGCCTTGAATGTTTTTTTTTTTTTAAATCGCGAATAGTCTCAAATAAAAATGATTCCTCTGCACGAGAATAAACTTAAAATATTCAGTTATCACTTTTGGACTAGTTTTTGTATTACTGCACAAGGGAAAGCCTAACCGTTGGGTTTATCATTTAATATTATTAACCTACAAATATTTAAGGAAGAGTTATGGTACTATTGCATTTAACAGAGTGAAACATGCTTTCTCCATAAATGACCATAGCTAACCTGTAAAATTTTTAAACTCAAAGGCGGACGAAGTATCTGCGTACCCAGTGGGTTGGAATGTTTCGTGGTGAGTTTAATATTCTGACTTCGCTTTGAAGTTACTTTAGGTAGACCTACTTGTTCATGATGTACTTGGAGGATGAAAATTACATACTACAGACAAGTATTGCTGTACGCTTTCAAAATACTGCACGCATCCGGAATAATATGTCCAAGCTCTTCAAACAGTGGCGGTGGTAGCTCCAATGATGAAGAAAGTGAGGAGGAATTACATGCTCATTTAATCAGAGTTTTATTTCCGGTACATCTGCCATGAATTTGTCACAATGGGAAGTTCGTGCACACTTGGACGACTCTTTGTCACGTGAAAATCTGATAATCACTCATGGTCAGACCGTTCGCTTCCCACCAAGGCGATCCAGGTTCGATTTCCGGTGAAGTCGGTCCCCGGATTGTCGCATGTAGGAATCATGGCGTTGGTCGGCAGGTTTTCTCGAGGATCTTCCACTTCCCCACCTCTTCATTCCTGTGCTGCTCCATACTCACATCACGTGACCCCTCACCAGCGCTTAAGGGCGCCGTCTACTAGAATCGTGAAGAGGCGCGCAGACCTTTAACATTCCTGGTTTAATTCGAAAACCATTCGACATATTGTCACGCGGTTAGGCTACGAAAAGCATTTAAGGATCTTAGTACAGGTGTATAATTTCGCCATTAACTGTTATCGTTCCTAACAAGTATTTATTTTTAGTGTGAAAGTGACCGAATCGGGACTTTTGACGCTGATTTTTATGTAAGAGTAATCATTTTCACGATATTCTGAATATTATAGACCTGTAGAGCGACTCTTTCCCTTTCGTCGCGTAAGATAAAATTATAGTGTTGTCGCTGAAAGTCCCATAGTAAAAACAGTTCGGCGGGAAGCTTGCACGCTAGTTCAGCGCTTGGCTCGTTGAGGCGACGTGACATGTGATGCGCGCTGCAAGGTCGACCTTACTGCTCCGTCGCTTTTGAGCCTCTCACGCGCGGGTAGACGGCGCCCTCAAGACCTCGATGTTATGCGTTGACCAAAATATCTTAGCAATATATTACAATAAAATAGAACCTTCCTACAGCTGATTCTGAATTCTGTGTCCATACTTCTGGTTGTTGTACAGCTGAACGAAAACACATATTACTTACTATATTGTCCTAACTACTGGCTAGCAGTCTACGTGACCAAGTAGCGCCGGCATATTACATTATACAAACATCCGTAACTGGAAGTAGTGCAGGTTGCAGATCTTGTAGGCGGCAGGCACAAGGTGTACTTCGCTAGTCCGTGGTATTCTTTGACGCGTGTTACCTTAAGGGGTGTGGAAAGTTAAGGTGTCGAGCGAACGACTGGAATATTCAATCCTCGATACAGTTAAAACTAATTATCTTACTTCAGTAAATGGTTTTGCCGAATAGATATTTTACTAGCGAACGTCTATTTATGTAACACTAGACGGTAGTATGCTTTGCTTGCGAGTCAAAATTTAAAAACGGTATTTAGAAAAATAAGGAGCTAAAAACCACAATATCCGTAACAATATAAACCGGTAATTTTTATAAACCTTTGATTTTAAAATAATTTTTCTCTCAGCAAACCACTGCGCGAGTGGCTTACGGATATTAAAATTTTTGAAAACAAGAAACAATTATTTTTTAATTTCTGTTATTGCAGCGCCCAGATATTATCGTATCAAAATTATAAAAATTACTGTTTTCCATTTTTATGGATCTTGTGGTTTCAATCCCTTATATTTTCTAAATACCTTTTTTAAATTTTTTACCCGAAAGCAGAAGCATGCTAATGTCTAGTGCTATATAAATACTCTTTCGCTAGTAAAATATCCACTCGGAAAAACCATTTATTGAAATAATATTATTAGTTTAGATTATATCGACGACTGAATATTCCAGTCGTTCGCTCGACACCTAAACTTTCCATACGCCGTAACACCAGCTTCCATTTCATTCTCCAGTCCCATATCAGTTTTTTATTGCTGAACATGTTAAAAGTATTTTCGTTTCCTAATCATTACTTCATTTACTGATGAAGCGTATGTAATTTACGACACAAAGAATCCCTTAAGGGTGTTCAAGTGCGATTAAATATTAATTTTATGTTTCTATGAAGTAGTGTTCATTTTATAGACAATACTTGTGAGTACAGTTTACTCTTACAAAACAATTTTAGCACTCATAGTTTTCTCATAACGATGCGTCAAAGTCAATTTCTATGTTCTGCTGCCATGCAAATAGTGAAAATTAATTGACTTACGTAAGTGAAATAATTCACGGTGAAATAGCATGCCATGGGCTACGTAATAAAACTTCTAGAGAATATCCGATGAACAATTTTTATATTTTAAAAAATTTTGAATTCGCCCTTTTTTCTGTACTTTTGCGATGATTTTCAAAATTCTAAATATTACGTTGTGGGTTTTAAAATGTTTTATTGCAGAACTCATTGGATGTTAGTCCACAGTAAATTATTTCATTTAAGTAGATCAATTAGTTTTCGCTATTTGCATGGCAGCGTAACAAGCAAATTTTTACTTAGACGCACCGTTATTAGAAAATTATGACAGCTAAAATTAATTTGTAAGAGGAAACTGTACTCACAAACATCGTCTACAAAACTAACATTATTCCATAAAAATATAAAATTATTCTTGAGTCGCATTTGGACAACCTTAAAGTGGTACGTAGTCGATAACATGGATGAACGGAATTTCCGGGAAAAAAACCCTTATTCAGTGAAATCAAAAATTTTACACTACGAAAGTGACTATAACACGACTTCTTTGACAGTTTATACAGGATGTCTGACTACTATAGGTACAGACGAAAGGGTCTAGCAGAGCACAATGAAACAAGCAAACAATCCTAATGCACATGGGTCTGAAAACCAACGGTTTTTCCTATACGACGTGTTACGACTGAGGACAAGAACACATTTGACAAGAGTCGCCGAGGATCTGAACTGCAGATACGCACTTGAGAACCTGGTGAACACTGCTGTCTGGTTGTATTCTGAGGATACATGCCTCGTGATACAATGTAGCTGCATCCCGTGCATTGCCATTAGCACGTCTGTACATGAACTAGAGGTCTGACCTTTCTGCATTTGTAAATATGTGTGGAGACATGGCAACCGCCTCAAATGCTACACGTGAACATTGCATCCGCTGTTTACTGTGGGAACTGGTACTTGTAACATGGAAAGTAACGCATCAACATTGTTGTAACACTGACACGACTGCACTTGTGCACACGTCGCGCCGGAGAAACCATTCGTTTCCGGACCAATGTTTCATTCGTTTCTTCTAACAACAGTTAAGCATCCCGTATGTAAACAACCTTAGAACCCTCTCATTTATTTCGTACATTGAAATGTTATCGTAAATGCCGCTACCTAAGGTAGTAAGTATTCCACTAATGCTATGTTATACAGTATTTAACAAGTCAAGGAAGGCACATTCTGACGCCCTAACGTTGCCAACAGTGCAAACACGTGTATCGAAAGCAAAAGTTATAGCAATACATATAAATGAATGTACGGTAGATGTTGTGAACACCAAGAGCCTCGCCTTGAGGACAAGCTAGTGGCGACGACAGGGCAATAATGTAAGAAGTTGCTCAACACTGACAAGGGTCTCAGTGATTGTCCTAACCTGAGCTGAAGTCTAGAATACAGCGCAGTATATAGCGAGAAACAAGGTCCGTCCTCTTCAAGTCTTCTAGCCGTCACCAGCTCGCCAGAATGGTCCTGGGTCGAGATCCACGACGTGCAGTCCGTCCTCAACCTAACCTCCCGTCATCAGCCTCCGCATCATGATAACGGAGAGATCTGAGGAGATCAAATATCACCCAACATCTTAACATAACACATTAAACACGATATCAACCGCTCTCCTCCAATCTCAATAATGTAGTGTAAATATTATTTTAAGCTGTTATGTTATACCATGTAGAGTAAAGCCACAATAATTAGAACATCTTTCGTTAACAGAAGCATCAACACTTAACATTAAACACTTGACAAGTTTCTGTACAAAGTACCTACATCTGGCTACAGCCCCTTAACTTATACGTAAAATAGCCGAAGTGTGAGTCTATAACATAGAGACAAATGTTCCTTCTATATATCTCTACAATCCATGTGAACATAAAGACAAAATAGGCTGGAGGAAACGAAATCTGATCGTATGTGCATTCGCAATAATAAACGTCAAGGATTAAGCATAATTTCTAAAACTACCGAAGTGTTAAAGTAACAGTTCTCCGAGATGTTACACAAATAAAGAGATGGTACCAGTTGTACATTGCTCCACGTCACTTTGACATTCTTTACTGACAGTACCTAAATGTGGATTGAACTATGAATTGCAGTGCTTGTAATTTTTTACGACTGGTTTTGTTGGCGTAGTTTGAGACGTCAACAAATGGTTGGCATGATACAACATATTGATTTTTCTCTGTTTTATTTATGTCATAAGAAATATTGTGATTGTATTTAAATTACTCACAACAATGCGAGTAAGAAAATATTAAAATATAATTATACAGTGGTTAGTCAAATAAGCTGATTACATTCAAGATTAGACTTTCTTAACTACGAAATAGTTACGCGTTAGTAATTGTAATATCATGAGGTAGCTCTAACACAAGTCAAATAGAAAACCATCACAATTTCCACATTTTTCTTCTTGTAATTCCAGAGACCATGGCTACCACAACGGCTAGGGTGATGTCTGCATCCCACCGAGGAGTCCTGGGTTAAAATCCCGGCGGGGTTCACTGCTATTTTCGAATGTGTGAATCGTGGTAGACGATGCCTTTGATAAGAAAGTTTTCTCGGGGATCTTCCATTTCGCTCGTCCCATCATTCCAGCTCTGATGTTTGCTCACCTCATATCATCTTTACTAGCGCTGGCAATCTCACTTCTTAGAAATTCAGATAAGATGAAAAAAGAATAATTCAATACCGTCCGCAGAGTCGAGCCTTAAATTGCCCTAGTAAGATACAGCAGTTTGAAAGAATTGTGACTGATTTGTTTACTACAAAAAGCATGAACCAATAATTAACCAAGCTACAACAATGACACTTGTACAACCTGCTTGCCAACAATTAAGGTACAACAATGACACTTGTACAACCTGCTTGCCAACAATTAAGGTACAACAATGACACTTGTACAACCTGCTTGCCAACAATTAAGGTACAACAATGACACTTGTACAACCTGCTTGCCAACAATTAAGGTACAACAATGACACTTGTACAACCTGCTTGCCAACAACCAAGCTACAACAATGACACTTGTACAACCTGCTTGCCAACAATTAAGGTACAACAATGACACTTGTACAACCTGCTTGCCAACAACCAAGCTACAACAATGACACTTGTACAACCTGCTTGCCAACAA
>PNEQ01071266.1:6070-66532 GCA_003012365.1 Medauroidea extradentata
TCATTATATTTACTGGTTTTCAAGTTTTGTATGAAGTAAAAATATGCAAATTTTGACTTTGAAGTGACATTACGGGAAAACTAGATGAGCTATTTTTTTTCCGTTAGATGTTAATGTTCTCTGAAGTAATGTCTACAAAACTAACACTATTTTATACAAATATAAAATTATGAATTTTTCCCCACTTGAACGCCCTTAAGCGGCGACCATATAATTATATTTGTGGGAAGTATAGTATAAATTCCAACGCGTGCTTTTATTTCTGCGTTTTTAGATTCTGGTTTCTAAATTCCCAAATACGGCAGTCTGAAAAAAACCTTTTTTTAGTAATTTTTGGAGGCCCGAAAATCGTATTAAAAACACGCGCGTCATACATTGGAGTGTGTTATCGTTTCGTAGATGAACCATTTTGATGCGCGTTAAGGACGTTCACCCGTAAAAATTCAAAATTTTATATTTGTGCCAAACACTGTTCAACTTTTACACATAAGATAACACATCATTTCCCCAAATAAAAAAAAATAAGTCCCATAGGTTTAGCATAATCACTTATCAAAGTCGCAAAATGGCAGTTGCGGTGTAGCCAAAATAATAAAAAATAATTAACTTGCAGAAACAAGATAATTCCTGTTAGTTCTTAATGATATGAGCTACTTCAAGATACTTTTGTGAACACAAAGCGATAACGTTTTGTATTTTTAAAAAATTGATGAAAAGGAGGACATTTTTGCATAACTTTGATTTTCGGCAACAAACGAAATTTTAAAAACTAGCTTTTGTAAACCATGTCATAAAATGTATTGATACACTGACTATCAGTTACTGTAGTTTTAAATTTATTAGTTGATTACTTTTTTTGATTTTGGCTACACCGGAATGGCCAATTTGTGACTTTGATCAGCGATTATGCAAAAACTACAGGGCCTAATTTTTTTTATTTGGGGAAATTACATTTTATCTGATGTGCAAAAGTTGAACAGTGTTTGGCACAAATATAAAAAAAATTAAATTTTACGGGTCCAACTCCCTCAAGTTGTTCCGTCAAAAAAAAAAAATATTCGCAACTCGCTGCAACGCATTTCATGCGCAGGTAGGTGACCGTTAAAACGTACGAGCAGTGTTCCCACCGTAACGTTTTTACTGCCAGACATTAAGCGGTGTCACTATCATTTTTAAGCTGGAGCGAAGTTCAGTGTAGTTGTAGGCCTCAACTTCGGACATAACCCATACATACACTAAGTGGAGAAACAACAGTCTTGAAAAACCAATTTCGCTCCAGTTTGAGGGCTTCAAAATAAAGCTTCCTATGAGCGTGGATCTTAAAAATTGTATTCAAAAGCAGCCAGAAATGCGATTCTTCTCGCAGACGAGTATTGTGGGTACACGGTTACTGATTTGAGAAATAACTTAACTGGGAACACGCTGCTGGAAGATCGAGCTTCAGCCAGGAGGTCGCCTTAAGGTTGCCGCCTAGCTGGTAGTATTTGACATTTCTGAGGTCTAGAAGTGCGGTAGCGCTAAGCGCGACCCAGGAACATCCATCGCGCTAGATCCTAGCTATTGCAATTTTTAATCATTTTTTTTTAATACAAACATATTTCGTAGTGGGTTTTTATAATTGTTTTCGCGGCTTATAAGAACGAACAACATGCACATTTTTACTTTGAAATGTCATAAGAAAACTGACAAGAGCTTTTTTTTAAAATGAGAATCTTCTCCAAAGTGATGACTACAAAACTAACATTATTGCATACAAATATAAAATTACTATTTAGGCTATACCGACATGAACACCCTTAACAGCGGTGGCGAGGAGTGACATAGTGCTTGGAGCAGCGACAGGATGAAGGGGCGGGGGAAATGGGAAACGCACGAGAAATCCCGCCGCCCAGCGGCATCATTCGGCACGATTCCCACATGAGAAAATCCGGGGACCGTCCCCGCCGGGAATGAAACCCGGATCGGCTTGGTTGAGGGGGGAGGGGGAGGTTTCTATGCACCACGCCAACCGCGACCCTCTGTCGCGAGAAGAAAATTGTGAATATTATAGGAGGATCAGAAACTGCTACACGCACGTATAACGTTCTTTAATGATTACCCTCTCAACAGACATTACTCAAGTCCTTGGAGATTTTTAACATGACCTCATATCCGAGAAGCCAAATTACGCTGGCACACCTCCAAGCTAACTATGTATGAGAGATATAATACAGACATTAATTTAGAAAGTAATACGCATGAAAGTTGAAGGTTACTTGAAAAACCTTGAACGAGGAAAACCAACAGTTGTGGAGTTGCCGAGACAGGGGTGTGATATAGGCGACTACGGCACCAAGACATCCCCTGCAATCCGAACTCGAGAAAGTGCGGGGTTGGCGGGTGAGGGTGGTTTGTGTAACATGGTTAAAGCTTGGAAAATATTTCATTACGCCTCTTTCTCTCCTCGACGCCTTCCGAACACTCTTGGCCAGGGGGAGGGGTCAAGTGTGTGTTGGGGTGGGAGAGGGGGCTGGTAGGAGAGTTGGAAGGAGGGTTGGAACGTGCTACCAAGAATACGCAATCAACCGGCGCCCGCGGAATACATTACGTCTGTCCATTAGCAGAGGCTTCCTCGCGTCTGTGCCCCGTGGTAGGTGGGTGTCCATCGAGGACGCATGGTTACAGAGACCACACCGAATGACGTTATGCAAGCGGCATACAAACAGGGGGTAAGGGTAGATCTCCCTCCCTTTTTTTTTCTGAATCCTTAAAGCAGGGGCAACAATCTACCTTTCTACATAATAATTATTTTACATGTTTTTCATAATTTTCTGAAAGCAAAATTCTACTATCCAAGATGGTGACCATCGTAACCCCGTAACGATAAAAATTATCATAGCAATTATTTCGTTAGTCGCCTCCCCCCCCCCCAATTCTTTGGGAATTTGAGTTTTTGTGCCCCTGTTCACCACAACAACCAAAGCTCCATTACTCACTGTCAAGACATGATCGCGTTGTGCACAGGGCGTTCAAGTGGCAAAAAATTTGTAGTTTTATGTTTATACGCCATAGTTATAGATTTGTAGTCATTTATGACTACATTTTCTACTTGTGAAAACATTATCTCTCGTCTTCCCATGACATGTCAAAGTCAAAGTTAGCATGATATTGGAACATACAAATAAGCCTGCATGGGAAAGTGTGACATATGCTTTTCCGAAGCAAGCGACTGTTGGACATTATCGTGTGCTAAGGCTCGATAACTGGACGTCATATATAATATTGGGAATGTAAAATGTCATGGTATAGCACTTTGCAACAAACATTTACCTTTGTTTGTAGAAAACCCGTATGTTCAAGTCTTCGCAGTGCGTAATAGCAGATGCAGCCGATGTCATATTGACTTACTTCGAGGGCATGTTTACATAAATGGCTTTTGTCGGCAGCAAAAGAGGTAAAAAAAACTGAGGGATTGAAATATTTTATTAAAAACTAATAATTACGACCGATTTGATATCGGCAACTGCAGGGCATATGTTTTGAAACTGTTTAAAAATCAGTAACTTACATTCAGAGGTGGAAACCTGAAGTGTGCATAACTTGACTCATTTTTCCTCTTCTTTTCTTCGCCGTTACCAGTGGCGAGAGTCAACTGTGATGTCTGCGACGAAGACAACGTACCAATCGTTCATCACTACCGCTTAAAATGACGCGAGAAGATTTACATTGACAACGCTTGCTGAAAGCTACAAGACTTAATGCAAACAAAAATGCAATATTCAATAGCAGATATTGCCAACGTAGACAGCAAATATTTTCTAAGTGCTTGCAACATATTCCTTTAGAACGATAGACTCAAATATACAACATAAATTTAATACTCTAGGCAAATGTGTGTGTGGGGGGAGGGAGGAAGATATTTATAGTTTTGTCTTTGTTTATTTTTTGGAATGAAACTAAATATACACTAATCTTTATTTGTCTAAAAATACAATCTCATTTTCGTGGAATGAAAACGTGGTTTTACACGTCGGGAAGTGTTACCATTTATGTGCTTGCCTGTAGATTGCGATCACGTGAGCTGCACAGCAGCAAATATGTTTAGCAATAATGTTATGTCTCCCGACCTTTTAAAGGGAGCGTTACACAAATTTATTGTATTTTCAGTTTTGAGCAATAACATTTATTTAAATTGTATTATCAAAATTTTCTCTTCGACAAAGCATACGATATATACTTGGTAAACAGCTTTAAATAATTAATAATGGAATATTTCGTTAATGTGTCATGCAAAATCATTGCAAGAGAATTATAGTTAACTTTTAAGAGTTCTCTGTGGTAAATATGTGAATTTCAAACCAATGCAGAGTGCGTGAGAGATTTTGATCAGCGCTTAACAGCGAAGTCTCCGGCGTTGGTGAGGCGTGAAACGAGGCGGGTATGGAGCGGGGCGACGGAATAAGGGGCGGCGACGGAATAAGGGGCGGGAAAAGTGGGTGAATCCCGAAAAAAAAAAATTAAAAAAACCAACCGTCCAACGGCATCTTCCGGGGCGATTCTCACATGCGAAAATCCAAAGAACCGACCCCGCCGGGAATCGAACCCAGATCATCTCGGTGGGAGGCGAATGGTCTGACCATTCGGCCACCGCAGCCTACCAATGCATAACTACCCGCTGATTAATTAGCTAATACATTTCCAATTCCATAACAAGTTGCAATGAACTTCACTGGTAAACCGACTAAACCGACCACTGTAGTCAAATTGATCGAAATGACTTCTGAATCAGCGGCATTAACACGGTAATTGAGAGGAGAGGTTTTGCCCGTGTAACTTATCACTAGAGATGATGGTATATAGCGAAAATATTTTGTGCCAACATACCTTTGAAAACACTGTAGTTTCATGTGACATGTATTACTGGGCGACGTACAATCTGGCCTAACATAGCTGTCCGCAGATCAATAATAGACAGTAGATATTATAACACCGGGATTCTTATTGGCTTAGTCAAGTGGGGCACAGCTCTACGTACAGGCGAAAGCCAGCAAGTTTTTCATTGGCAGAACATGCGTTGAAACCCAGCATCAGTAAAAGTTTTCCGCGATAAACCATAACCTCTACTTATCACTTTTCTACTGTCCGCTCCAGCTCCGAGTCCCTGGCAGGTATACGTATTTCGTCCGGAAAGGAAGAAATAATACAACGAGGTTGACGGTATGTTGACGCACATACTTGCCGTAGTGACGTCTTAAATTAGGATGTATATGCTATTGTGTTACTGTAGCATATGAAATTTAGAACGATAAATGCATACACGCCGAGGACTAGGGGCTTGTTCGCGACAGTATGAGAACTTGCACATTTTCTGGCACTTCGCATAAGGCAAACATTTCCCGGATTGGCACTTTGTATTTGGCGAAAATTTTACAGATTGGTTTCTGTTGAATTAGCAACACGTCATATTTTTTTTTCTACGGAAATATGCATTTTCGACTTAAAGAGTTGGTGGACCTGGCGCACGAGCCACGCTGTAACGTGGTACGTAAAGTACTTTCTCGTGTGTAACTATTTAAATTATTTCCAATAGCCTACGTTTATCTACGGAAAGAAGACACTTCAGACAAGAGTCCCTATGATTGTAAAAATGCCGTCCACTAAATAAAAACATGGTTTGCAAGCTCCAAAGTACTAAATATGACTTTTCCACGTTGCTGTTGCTGAGAAAATATCATCCATAATCGTGAAACAAAATCATAGAAACCTGCATTGGACTTTACCACATACTTTCCACAAATAAAAAAAACAGGGTCATCACTTGAAGTACAATTGATAAACACATTCTTCGAAAACATGGTGCGCTAGTTTAGTCCGCGCCTAGAGGCGATGAGGTGTTTGACGGACGTGCTATACTCGACTTATCGGCTTTCCCGTTTCCGTGTATCAAACGTAAAGAAAAAAAAAGCTAACGTTCACTAACTCTTGATGTTCAGATCCCAAAAACTTTCGCATCAAGAACATCAACAACCCACCAAAATACTTGCACTCAGTTTCGAAGACACTTTCTACTCGCCATATTTCCATTTGCAATAAAATATAGAACAGCGACAAACACAGGCATACAAGCATGAATGCGAGTTACGCCTACAAGTATGATGTCAGATTGAACAACATTTTTATAGCGAAATAGTTTTGTAATATTTTGGCGACACTTCCATGAAGTTGTGGGAAAGTTGAGAAGCGAAGTATTGAGCTCTGGTGAACACGAAGCGATTGGTTAAAGAGCATCAGAGGAATGAGGGAGGCAACACGAGAGCACCCCGAAAAAACTGCTAGCCGGGATTAATGGTAGAGGACAAATAGGCCGATCACTATACCAGGTGACAGTTATGGTCGGGTTCCCGCAAGTTAACGCATAGTCATACACAGCTGACTCACTGTATGAGCTCACAGACCACAGACATTACACAATGCTGTACAGCTGCTTCAACGTTGCGTGAATATACTATTGTTTCTTTCTCCTACGAAGAAAGATTTCTCTTCCCAGAAAATAACCGAATGAGTAACGTCCAATGTAAGGTTTTACCTTTTGTATTGACGTTGCTGAATCAGCGACTAAATAAAACACCCAACGTCTCAGGAATAAGTTCAAGACACTCGGGAAATAAAATTCTTTTTTCTAATAAAAGTCTGAAAAAAAAAATTATGTCCGTTGTTAATATTCTCTTATAACTAAATTTTTTTTTGTCTCACACAAAGAAAAGGACACATCTTACTGTCAGCAATTTCTTGAATATGATGTTTTATGTTTTCATAACTGTTAACATGTAGCCCGCGTCATTTTATTGCAATGTCGATATTCATTTCATTACGTCTGTTGGTTTTCGTGATGTACGCTGTCGTAACATGCAAATTGCTTTTGATATGTTGCTGTGCGACTACAATGCATGCTGAAATTTTACATAGGAGGATAATGCAGTCACTTAAAAAAACCTCTACAAAGCTGTCTCTATTTCGTTTAATAATATAACAAGAAATTTTAACACTCGAACGGCATTAAAGCGACTGGTGCAAGTCAGTACTTAATTTTCAAAATTGATGTAGTTCAATTTTAATTTTTAACGAATTAGAGTTGCATGGTATGTATTTAAAATTTAAGTTTATTTCAATTTAAGCTCCTTAGATAACATTTTACGACAGATACAAAAAAATACATATTAAAATTAATGTCGTTCTTCCTTATGGTAACTAAAGAGATTAATACTTCTAGTGTCTTGAGGCATATGTGTGTTATCAATAAAACAGAAAATTGTTTTACAGTGGATAGTGTAAGAAATCATAAAATAATTTCGTCAGAATAAAAGGAAAAATTATAAAATAACATCAAATTACTTTAGGCAACGGCTGATTAGTCAAATCAGTAATGCGCATATCTCAAGTAATTAAGTGAAGTCTGAAAAGGACGGTTTAAGCAATGTTTGGAGGGCTTAGAAACAGTGTTTTAATGAGCATGGTATCTTAAGAAGAATCTTCGCCGGTGTTGAATTTCCACCTTTGACGAGTGGGAACAGCGTAGAGATAGGAGCTTATGTCCCACGCTTGACGAGAAGCATATCGCCTCTATTCGCAGCGTCAAACTGGCGTGCAAGGTTTTCCTTGTAGTCTTTTTCCTACGGGACTTTAAGCGGTGACCGCAACATTGTATTTGTGAATAGTATGAAGTAAAGACCAACGTATGCCTCTCGCTTTGCACTTTACGAATTCAGGTAATATTTTCGGAGTTACAGCAGTCTAAAAAACGTTTTCAGCCATTTTGAGAGGCCCGAAAGTAATGTTTCTAACAAGCGTGCTGAATTTTTGAAAACATAGAAGCATAGTTTAAAGTGTGTGTACTTTTCGCACATTGGCACGTTGGACACACGTGGAATAGTTTTCGTATAAAAGACACAAACGTATTTCCCCGCACATTACAGTGCATTTGAAGCGTATGGTAGGTAGTGTCTTTAAGCGGGACTCGAACCCGGAGACTGAGATGTGACTGAACGCTCGCAAACTAATGTCGGCTTGCTTGTAGAGAGCGCGGTTGTCCCCACAGTTGCGCCAGCGGGCAACCTTCCTGCCGGATGAATAAAACATGGCGGGCGACACAATGGCGCAACTCGCAAACACGCTTGCGTCACAACGCATGCGCCATTATTCCCTCCCCCCCCCCCATACCCACTCACCTTCACTTTGTCAGGTCTTGTCCCTCGCCGAGGTGCTTGTGCGAACTTTATAAATACCACTCAGTATACTTTAACGGCAATATAGGTGATTCGCGGAATGTGAGCATTTTCGAAGACCACCGTGTCTAGAATATTAAATCGCACCTCCAGATCAATAGGAGCACAACTCAGAATTTGGTCGATTTGAGTTAGGCCTCTATTGTAATGCATCTTTCAATAATTTATCTTATGGAAACACCAACACTTATTTAGCATACATGAAAGATGTATTTTCTAAGTTGATTCCCTATTATTGGTATATATTTTTCACTTTTCTATGATGATATTATTACAATTATCATAATATTACAGTACTGGCAACTCTTAATCAGGAATATTGCCAACATGAAACGTGGTATTACGGTTACAGCGAAAAATTTTTACATCCAAATTTGTTTTCCACTAAAACTTCAAATGAACCATATTTTTTGTGTTATGACCCTATCGATATAGAGGTGCGAAATAATTACAAAGTATTTACTGTGGCTGCATATGTTTAACTTTTGAGTTCATTACAAACAATAAACATTTTGCTTGATACTTAGGGCTGCTTTGTTGTTATTAAATAAAAGTGGCAGAAAACAATAAATAATCTGGTAGGAAAAAATAACTAGAGTTTTTAAAAGGGTTCATTTTATCCCGAACCATCTATACAACCCTTCCGTCGCAACCTACACACGTAGCCGGATCAGAGGCATTTGACGCCATTACTCCAGACTCACCTCATGCAAGGTTCATTCTGCTAGATATTAGTAATCTCAGTGTTATAGTTAGACGAGGGACAATTTCCGACGCTTGTGTCGGGAACGGGTCAACATTATGCTGGAACTTGTGGAAAACCAAACACTGTCTTCGTAAATGTCAAACTTGACCCTATGCCGTCACCAGCGAAACTACAGGCGGGTACAGACGGGAATTGTCCCTTGGTAAAATCTTTACCTACAATAGAATTAACCTTAGCTCTATAGTCATCCTCACGAACCCCGTAGAGCTCCAGTCGGATTCCGTCATTTAAGGGTGTTTAAGTGGTATAAAATGATAATTTTATATTTTTTAATGAAACAGTTTTAGTTTCGTTGACAGTATTTGTGAGTAGTTTTACTTTACAAAACAATTTCAGCTCGCATAGTTTTCTAATTATGCTGCGTCAAAGTTAAAATTTGCACGTTTCGCGGCAATGCAAATATTGAAAACCAACCTACGTATTCAAATGAAATAAATCACAGTGAAATAACATGTCGTTTGTTAAGTAACCTAATATTGATAAACTCACAACGTATTAATTTTAACTTAAAAAAATCTCAAACGTACAAAAAAGTTGCAAATTAAACAATTTTTTTTAAATACAAAAGTTGTTCACTGTGAGTTTTTTCTAATATTTGGTTACGTAGCTTACGTCATGTTATTTCACTGTGATGTTTTCCGTTAAAGTAAGGCCTTTGGTTTTCCCTAGATGCATGGCAGCGTAACAAACAAATTTTAACTTAACGTACCATTATGATAAAACTAGGCGATCTAAAATTGTTTCGTAAGTGGAAACTTTACTCACAAGTATCTTCTACAAAACAAATACTATTTCATGAAAATATAAAATTATTATTTTATACCACCTGAACACCGTTAACCATGGAACATTATTTTGCGTACGAATAGCATTTAAAGTGGTGGATAGACCGAAAATTTTAAGTGTTCTGATAATTATTATGTTTGTACGAGGTGTGGTTCATTTTGTGGACATGCATTGTGGCTATTTTTCACTGTAACAACATTTTTTTAGCTTTCATAGTTTTTGTATAATGGCATGTAAAGTCCAAATTCACATAAAACGGGTTTATGCTAGCAAGTAAACACAAATAACTGACATGCCTAAATTAAATATTCCCACTGAACAACAGTGTCACGGGGTACGTCAAGACGTAGTTGTATTTTTTTTTTTTTTGTATTTTTGAAACTGTACTGAATTAAAAATTTTAAAAATTGCCAGTTTTCTGGAATTTTTTAAATACAAAAAATGCAATGCGGTTTTTATGGACGTCTTGACGTAGCCAGTGACACTTTTCTTCAGTGAGAATTATTTAATTTTGGGGAGTCGGTCTGTTTTCCTATCTAGCATTACACCGTTTTATGAAAAAGTTGGACTTTTGCCATGCCATTATAGGCTATAGAACTACGCATGCTAAAAATGTTATACTACAGTAAAAAATAGTTACACTGTAAGTGTACAAAACAAACCATTTCTGGCACAAATAAAACAACTTATAAGCTGAAAATATTTCTGTGAAACTTCCCTTTAAGAATATTACTTATTAGTAGAATTATTAAGTTCCGTAATTTAACTCTGTTTTAGTGTTTCTTTCACAAAGGTGAAAACCACCAAAACTGACACTTTCACAGTCATTTTTTAAAGGAAAAATGCTGTCGCAGAATATATGAAGCACTATGCTCGCAGTTCAGTGTTTTCCATTTAGATGTGGCGATGGATGCGATGTGTTCCTCGATAGCCCTCATCGCCCGGTGCCTCTTTGCTTTTCCTAACATCAATCTAGATCGGAATATTCCTTAGTAAATTCTATGCAGCTTACTTTGCGTCTCAAAGACTAATTTTCAATTAGATCAATCGAGTAATTTAACTAACGTTGATTCCCCATATAAATACCACTTCACTGTTCACTTTATGGATTCATGAATGATATAAAAGACGAATTATTGATAATATCGTATAGTTTAAACACTAATATTACAATTTTACTACAAATTTAATTTACATTTATTTAAAATCAAAATTCATGCAAAACTTAAAACATCAATTTTAACACAAAATTTAGATACGAAATGGGCGATCCTTCAACTAACGGAAGTTTTCAGTATCAATTTCTAACAAGTACTGCAGATGCATAACTTCCTGCAGCTTACGGTACGGGGAAAATACTTTGTAACTATCTACCAAGAAACAAATACCGATATGACGAAGTTGTACAAGTAATTACACAGAGATATTCTGAAATTAGGGTTTCACACAATCGCCTGTGATATGCCTAAGACGACGAAAAAAGGTATGTATTAACGAACGAGTCGGTTTACGGAGATAACCAATTGACGAATATGTAGGTGGATGGCTGAATGAACAATGAAGTGAACAATTGAATTACTATAACTTTACAAAACGCATCATGTGGCCATGTACTGTGGTAACATGACCACAAACAGCAATGTTATATGCTGAAATCGAGTTTCGGTTAATTCAACTTAAGGTTGCAAAGGAAATGTGTTTTCTTATGGGAGAGTTGGTATCAGGGAAAATGTCTGCCGCTAGTTGCCTTGCGAACGCTAACGTACTAGTGAAATACGAAAATGTAGTAAAATTATAACTACGCGTAGTAAACTGTTAGAGAGATTTAATTTATTTTAAAGTAAAATCAAACAAATTTTGACTATCAAATTATCATCTTCACGTAATTTTAAATTCAGGAAAGCTCTGTGATTGGTCAGCTTACACCTCTTAACGATATCAGCACTAAAGTGGCAGATATATTGCCTCCGTGCCCAACATTTAACATTGATCTTTCCAACCTGTTTAGGTTATTCACTTTATAAAGTGAGCACTGCCCAACACAATAATAAAACAAGTGTAGGCCTATTTATTGGGACTATACAAGTACAATTTTGAGAGTTAAGAGGGCGATATACATAAATATTTCAACGCTAAATGCATTAATCTATAACTGTACGTTTCTTGAAGTCAATTTGCGAAAATTAAACAATAGCAATCCTAGACAATTGTTTTAGCCAACGTTTTAAACAAAATTGTTTCCAGTGTTACGAACTTCTGAGGCACAATCTCTGACGCCGAAACCTCGTGCATTTAACTGCGGCGCAAGAGATCACGCGTAACAAATTAGTAATTCTAGATAAATATTTAGTCATACAATTGGAAAATACAATTATCTAGGATTGCTATTGAGTATTTTATCCATATTGGCTTCGAAAAAAACGTAGAATTCAATTAATATTTTCACCGTTTATTTATCTACCACGCACTCTAAGAAATGTTTACACTAGTTTGTTACATGAATGTTTGCGTAGTTAAAATAGTAAAGATAGAGATGTAATGGCTCGGAGAAAGTTGTAAGCAGTACTCAGTTCATTCTGAACAGAATATAGGAAAACTAACCCAAGTAGAGTTAAAACAAGCGTGCCTATTGCGAGCTCATTGCCCGACAAAGAACACACTGCGGCGACCAGACACCCTCGACGGGCAACCTTAAACCTCGTCCTTCCTATCTTCCGCGAGCATGATAACGGCGGCCATGTCTCGGGGTGCAAAACAGCAGTTTAACGGCCGAGGGAGAAAGCATTCCGAAATAACTTCTCTCACACTGTCCCGGTAGGGGAGGGGGTTGGCGGTAGAGTGGGTGTGAAATGTTTCCTCCCCCCTTCTATATTAGGTTGGTCCTGGTGAGATGGTAGTAGCAAGGAAGGAGGGGGAGGTTCCGCTCGGCTCAATTTTCCTGTAGCAGGGAGGCAACGTGACGAAAATTACAGTCATCTTCCCCCTTTACCACGCATGTCTCCCTCCCTACCACCCCAACCAACACCCTCTCTCCTTACCAAGCTCCCGGCGATCACACGTTGCATCGACACAGACAGCGAGAAAGAAGACAACTTCACACGGGATAAGGTAACTTTCAGCTCGAATTTCCAGTCTTCTGCCCCTGAAGAGCTTCCCACAGAAGCACCGCCGATTTCTCTGACATTCCGAAAGAACACTTAATAAACTAATTTGTTGTCAACGAAAATAAACGTATCTTCGTAATGATTTATGGCCGTGAGCTGAGGACGGTGGTTATTATGCAGTTATCGGACTTTTAGAGCAATGAAAGATTCACAGTTAAATATATAATTGAAAACCATCAAGATCATCACGTACTTGGGAAGTTTTTATCAACTTTTCTTTACTTTCAAACAATAATTTCGAACTTAATACGCGACAATCCTGTTTATAAGACTGTATAAAGACATGCTCATCTTGAAACAAAATGTTAACCTTTGTGTTAAAAAATTAAAGATATACATATTTACAACATTTATCGTAAAATAAAGAGGACTTATGTATATGAGTACTGTAAGACGTCAACACGAATTAAATTTGACATTCAGTACAAACGTTTATGTTTGATATCAACATAGGCTACTATGTACAATGAATCCATTATTTTGTAGGAAGTATTCCCTGCCAAATTATATTGTAGAAACACAAAATAATTTGCTGATGTCAGCAAAATGCTTTCGTGGCAAGCATAAAAAATATATCGCAGGGCGAATACCAAAAACAAATTTTGTAGGTGTCCCAAAATATTTTTTTTCTGTGTATGTTCACACACTTCTACATATAAAGCGGAATAAATTGCGCAGACGTGTGTTCTGTACGGTACTGTAATTATGTATAATTAATGAGATGATGGTATATCGCGAAAATTTTTTCTACCAACATACCCTTGCAAACACTGTGGTTTCTTGCTGCACGTATGGTGGTTAAGTGATCCTATCTGCAGAACAAAAACAGGCATAATATATTACAATCGCGGGATTCTTATTGGCTCAGTCAAATGGATAAACAGCTGCATGTACAAGTTAAAAGCCAGTAATATTTTGACAAGATGAACTTACGTTGAAACCCAGCAAACAGTCAAGTTTTCCCGCGATAAACCATCATCTCAAATACTTGATAATCTATTTGCATAAAACATTTTTCTAACACCGTATATGATACGGTCTTGGGAGTGTATAAAGTACCATCCGAGGAAAGCAAAAATCTGGTTGGTCAGACCGGGAATCGTTGTGACACGTAGCAAGGTTTCCTCGATCATCAGGCTAATGCAATAAAAAAAAAATAATAATGGAATAAATCCAGAGTCTCGCGACATACTTGGACGCTTGGAATGTATACTCGGGTTACTGTTAGAATGCCTCGATCTGAAATGTTTCTCTCTTCAGGTAACCTCGTGTGTTAATGTAACCGCCCCTTGGTGGCTGTATAGGTGGTTTGACTTCTGTCTCATCGTGCAGTCTGCGGTAGGGCTGGCCTCACCAGGGGGTGTGTGTGACTGGTGGTGTTGTACGTGTGTGGCGTATGTCGAGGGGTTGAGGGGTGGTTATTGGAAAGGGTGGTGGTCGGGGAGAGGTGGAGGGAGGTGGGCGCAGTGATTGAGGGGGCGTGTCCCCACGTGTCAGCAGCACGCCGTCTCATCTGGTAGTCTAATGCGGGATGGGCGCTGATTAACAGCGAGCGACTATTGTGGCGACCGCGGAGGCGCGCTGAATGTGCGCGGGCTCGCAGCACGAGGTCCTGCCATTGTGTCCGCCGCGGACCGGCTGCCAAGTGGGCGGGGCACGTCCCCGCGAGTCCATCTTCCTGCGTCGGTCACTGCGTCCAGTAGGTCTAGGAGGGGAAGGGGGGCGCACCTGGCCACCTCTGGGTCACCCCGCCACGCTAGCAAGTTTTTTTTTTGCACATAATGCAAGAAAATCTTTAAAAGAATGCTTTGAAAAAATTTAACACTCACGATCAGTCAACGATGCACAATGGGGACGTCAATCCCAACTATGCTAACTCAAGAATTTAAGAATTAGCAAAAAAAGATAATTTCTTTACTGTATTCATTTATTTCTATCTAAAAAATGATACAAGGGGGAGTAAAAATATTGTATTTTAATTAGTAGGCTAACATATTTAAGACATTTAACTGCACACGAAAAGATATTACTTTTTATTGTTATTTCATAAATTTTGGAGTTAGCATGGTTTCGAATTCAGGTCCACAATTGGACGTTGTTATGCATAAGTACACAATGCACCAACTGGAAGGTATCAGTAAAATATGCTTAAACGTTTTAGAATTGAAACAGCCATGCAAAAAATATTTTAGTCCTATAAAGCCAATATTTATAACTGACTAAAATATTCTCCCTAGAACTGATTCAACGATGGAGAATGTTTTATACATATGTTACAATAGTCACGTAGTCTGGTGGAGCGTAACACCATCCAGTTTCGTGTAGGCGTCTTGCGAAACAATGTACTATCCATGCGCAAGAAAAAATTATTTCATTTCGGCTCATTTTCTTAATAAAATTAGTGACACTTGGGGTGCAAATAATTGGAAAACTATGAGGTTTATTGTTACAAAAAAAATGGGTACGAATTGCAAAAATTAAAAACAGTAACCCTAGACAATAGTTTTTGCAAACTTTCTGACCAAAATTTTTTTTTAGTGACAGATTTATGATGAACTATCTCTGACGCTGAAACCACCTGCATTTACGCAAGAGATCATCCTTACCAGATACATCACTCTGGGTAAATGTTTGCTCATAAAGCTGGCAAATATCATTGTCTAGGATTGTTGTTTGTAGTTTCTCTACACTGACTTTCAAAAACGTGTACATTTTAATATATTGCAGTTCTTAGCTTTGGTTTCCATTTACGCTGTCTTCTATTTATGCTGATTTTTTTTTCATATATATTTTTTAACAAAGGCCAGCAACAATAGTGAAAGCTTTATATAAATGTATTGGAAAATGTTTTACTGTGTAACCTAATTTAAAAAAAAATGTATTTCCACTCGTTTACTTTTAAGTTGTTTATATGAATTATTTTGCCACCTTTTTCCATTTAAAAAAAAATGCTACATAACAAGACTGAAGTGTGGTTTCTTTCAGTTGAAAAAAGAAACTGCAAGTAACGATTTTCTATTAAATATTACTTAAATATTATGCAACATTCAACATACCACCTAAGCCATTTGGTTCGCTATTACAAAATTCCCTGTTAGTGGGCTGTCTAGCGCAGATTCAAAGTGCATATGAGGAACTTGGTACTCAAATTATCTTTGACTTAAATTAGTACTAGTTCTTAGTATAATTTTACAAAGCGAAAGTAGGGGCTACGGTGGCCGAATGACCAGGCCACTCGCCCCTCACTAAGGCGATCCGGGTTCGATTCCAGTTGGGGTCGGTCCACGGATTTCCGAATCGTGCCGGACTACGCCGCTGATCGGCGGGTTTTCTCAAGGATCTCCAGATTCCCCCCGCCATTTCCGACGCTGTTCCATACTCACCTCAAGTCACCTCTCATCAGCGCTAAAGAACTCTAGGTTAAGTGCTGACATAAATCTCGCATTCACCTTCAAAGCGAATGTAAATGAACTGTCACAAACATCTGTATTGTTTTCTGTTACAGCCAACCACAGCAAGACAATGTGTGAAATTACTTATCGTTTTGATGGTTCCGAAGCATATTTTGATAAACGCACGAACAAAAAATTATTCATGGGCGGTAATGTTCAGTTCCACCGATGGTTCAGTACTCTTTTGGTAGAAAAAAGTGACTAAAGATAATTATTTTTTACATAGAGTTCCATACAATAGCTAAACCTGCAGCCAGAGCAAACGGCCTGCCCCCCATTTTCTTCTGTAACAGAAATACCTATGTGAAGAAATCCAGCCAGAAAACAGCCCCATATTGACTATCTCATAAATTACTAATGTAGTTAGTTTAATTTGAAATTATTCCGATCGAAAGTAAATTTTGGTGTAATTTATATCGAAATATAAAGCAGATAAACATGTAAAGTCAGCGAAACCAAGTAATTGTTGCAATAAATAACATATAACAATAATACTGCATTTAGATAAGGACAAAAGTGTCAAACAAACGTTTGAAGGAAATGGGTTCAACGGTATGTATGGCCTGTAAGAATGAAATTATATAACCTTAGGTCTTCATTTTAGATCAGGATATTAAACACCAAATTTTTTATGATGCAGTGTGAACACGCGCGTAGGGCAGGTTGCATTAATTTTATCTCCAGGCATTGTATACAAGAAACTTGGACACAACTGAATGATATACAGTTATTTTCTGGAGATAGTTGTAAGATGCTTTTTGTATAAAAATTTAGTCAAAGTAACAATTTCTAGAGTTTGAGCATTGAGTTTCCGAACAGCTTCTATTTTGGAAGTGATTAGCCATAAAATACAGATTCCATATGAACAAAGACTTACCTAACATTTGATTGACATACTGGTACAAGTAAATCACGTAGGCCATAACATTTCTCAGAACTTAAGTATGTACTGCTTAAAATGCTATTCTACACGAATTTTTTTACTCTTTAATTTACAAAATAACATAACATGATATTAGCCTAATAACAATACAGACCATAATGTAACAGTGGTAAAATATTGGCCACCGTTTTGGGAGGACCCAGATTCGATTCCGGAACAGTGGTAACATATTTGCCACCATTCAGGAGGACCCAGATTCGATTCCCGGTTCCAGTCATTCTTATTTACAAGATTTTTTAAATCACTCCAAGCTGAGCTAGGCCCTAGCCTGTACCGATATCCAGGCCGTGAGGACACGCAAAAGACAAATAGAAAATACACAGGAGAACAACTCGCTGTTCTTAAAATGAGTGACTAGATTTTGGTCAACACTCACCTCGGTACTTAGCGCTGGCGAGGAGTGACATAAGAGTATGGAGCAAAACAGGAATAAAGGGGCCGGGGAAACGGGAGATCCCTGAGGAAACACGCTGACCAGCGGCATCGTCCGGCACGATTCCCACGTGTGAAAATCCAGGGACCTACCCCGCCGGGAATCGAACCCGGATCGCCTTGGTGGTAGGTGAGTGCTCTAGCAACTGCGCCAATCATGGCCGCTTGTTCTTATAGTGATAACGTAATTATTTTTGGGTTTCTGTTTTTTTTTCGACATTAGATACAACTGCGTTTAATGTAAACGCGAACAAAACAATTAAGTTACATTTTCCTAAGTTGATTGTATTTGCCTTGGTTAACGAAAGGAAGGATCGAAGAAATGTGACGAATGATTTAACGGCGAAAAAATAAAAATAATAATGGTTCGAAATTATCTAACCAACTTAATGTTGTCACGTCATATTTTCATATTTGCTGATAGACCTAGTGTTTGAAAATGAAGTCGTTTCCGTCAAAACCAATAAACAATACAAGTGATTATACTTTATACGTTCAGTTCATGTACCTACGTATAAACAGCTCCAGTACTTCAGAGTTTCATGTATGTCTATGTACCTCGGAGGCATGATACACTATGTCACAACAATCATATTTTTAAGGAGAGCAGTTTGAAGAGTGTGATCCATTAGAGAATCCAGCTGTTTAGTGCCTAAAAACAAAGTTTACTAACACAACACGGACTTTGTGTCGTAAGCCACTACAAGGTACTTAAAACTGTGTTCATGTTTGCTGTAAAAATAACCTTTTGATAAAAAGTGGACATGGTGTCTTCTGCCTCTGAGGTACACACACATACACATACATATAATAGCTATTAAGTGTTAATATTTGTCAGGATACGATATTTTTTATCAGATGTCGCCACAGAAAGCTGACCGGCTTTCTCTGATTTAACCTTGAATTTCGTAACTAACCGATAATAAATTAAACATAAAAGCACATGAACTGATATACAAATGTAGCGTTTGAACAGTCTCAAACGTCATCGTGTGGAAGTCTTATTTTTAGACTAAGAACATGTGAGGTCAATACGAGCGCCTATACTATCGATTTGGGACAAGTACATTAATATTTTAGTAGAGAAAGTACTTGATATAACAAACAGCTCATTTAATTTTCATAACAAATCGATTTGTGCGGTACAGCAACAAACCTCGTGTTTATTTTCGTTCACAACTTTAATACTCGCCACATTTACAGAAAACGGACAGGACAAATTTTCTCGTCATTTTAATAATACTTAAATTTTTTTCTCTATAAAATACGGTGCTGATTGGTCCGAGATATGAAAAGCTCTAGAGGATGATGGGAATGAGGAAAGGGGAAAATGGGGAGGAAGAAATTTCCCAACACACCAGGCAAGTAAGGCGCAGCATCTAATTTTCTAATCGAACCGAAATTATGTTGTCATCGTCGCAGAAAACATCGCAGGAAATATATTTTTCCTGACTGACGGGTAAATTGCGGTCCGTTGTGTTCCCAGCGATAAGGCAAGGACAAACAGAACATTCACCGCAGGAGGTTTTTTTGAATTGGCGGTTGGTAGGGGCGTGGGGTTTCGAAAGGGAGGGGAAAAAGGGGTGGTTTGTGGAGGTCATTGAAGCGTTATTCCTCCGCAAATAGAAAAATTTCCTTTGCTTCTTCTTTTCAAGGAAATTCGAAGCCGACAAGGAAGACGTCAACTTTCATAGGCAAGCCACAAGCTAGCGGTTGTGGCTACTCTATACTTAAGACTGCCGCTTTCCTGAAACTAGTTTGCTTTTTTATTCCACTGCCTTACTTCTCTTCAGTGGGAGCAATAATATTAGAGCCGAGAGTTCAAACCGCTAATGGGCGTGGTCACAACATTCCCCGTCGTAACATTTTATGATTAGAAAGTGACGGGAAAAATTACTACACTGCGAGGTTGATGGGAAGTCTGCTATTTTATGTCATGTACAGTACGGGAATCGAAACAAACAATACAAATGTTATATTTTGGACGTAGATTTAACCAACGAATAAAATATTTTCAGCAATCTTATACTACGCAGCAGGTATAAAACTGACATTATGAAGTAAGTAAATTGATAGAATTAAAAATGTTTACTTATAAATCGGCCCAGGAAATTCTCTTGATACTTATTCATTTTCTAACCAAGCACAAGAAATGTTTGAATAAAAAAGTCTCCAACGAAGTGAAATCATGTTAGTCAATAATACTATAATCACTTAAGTATGTTCACGATTTTCAGTAGAATTAAGTAACTGCGCACAATGACGGAATTCGTGTGACATTTAACATACTCTAGTTTTTATGCTGAGTAAGACTAACAAGGAAATAAAAAGTAGAACGATGAAAGTCGTTTAAATGTATTCTCGGCGTTGTTCGTATACTGTGAGTTTATCGTTCAGATGCAAAGAGTAAAATTATTTATGCTAAACTGTTGCTTCTTCGCTGTGATGCACCTAACAAGTTTAACACAACTCTAATTAAAATTTTCGCAATATTTCTAATTTTGTTTTTTTCGGCATTGCTATTCAGTGGTGACAATTTTGCTATAACGAATAATTTTAACTTGAAACACAGAAAAACTTTTCTGTAGAAACTCGGGATGTTGTGATGAACTTTCAGAAAACATTAGTTAACGAACGAGGTAGGCCTGTGTTTAGATTTCCTTGCTTTCGAACTTCTACACGATGCCAGATATACCGTTTACAGTCATGAAGTCTTAAATTACTAACGAAAGTACCCAGTACACCTGCAAACCATTCCCCACGTATTATTATGTAATGACTGTAGAGGCAGGAAAAATTCGCGGGTTCACTGACACGTAGGCTAGCTTCCAAGAATATTTGTGAAATCGTGCAGATAGCAGGTGTTTGTTAACTGCTCGCTGACACAGTGAAATGGGTCTGTATTCAAGTTTTATTATTGGCTCAGCTACTTCCAGGAAGTGTCGAGTAAGTCAACGGCCAATTGTGAACGTGATAAATATCTACAGTTGCCGGGATTCTAGCTTGCGCCTAAAAGAACACGCGAATTTTTCAACTGGTCTAGTAATGAGATACATAGACTAAAGAATAAAGTCGTATTCAATAATTATTTTATCATAACGATATTTAAAAACGCAGAACATATAGTTTATTCACTTACGTGTAAAGCCAAACTTTACGTGAAATCATAAAGGTCCGGTTTTGCGGGTTATATTTTGGACACGAGTTTACCTTCTTACCTTGAACTGCTTTTTAAACGTCGAAAGTTCTTCCTAGCCATTCGTTTAATACATTTACACTATTTTGTGAAGCTTTTACTATTCATATTAAAATTTAAAAAAAAAACACCAAATAAATTACAGTTAACAAGTCATAATTTAATTTTAGAAATGTAGCTTCGTTTCACGTCTATATTTCACAGAACTACTCCTACAGAAGAACCAATTGTCTTTACTTTCCTATAAATTATATGCGCCATTCTCGTTCTTAACATGACTATACGAGATCGCACACATATTGTTCGACATACAAACCTCAGAGAACCATTACATTCAGAATTAAGTATTATGCATGCATTTCAGTTTGTCAGCTGCATGTGGTACACGGTTATAAATGCGAGGTACTTACATGAGTAAGAGGAATATTGTTGTCTTAGGGTAAAATGAGATCGCATATACACCGACAGCCAAATTATTTTGTAGTATACAAAAATAATTTTTGTACCCCAATATTTTAGTGGCGACAGTAAAATGTTTTTATGGTGAGGACCAAAAAAAAAAATATTTGGCTGGCCTAATACTAACAAAATAGTTTGTAGCTGTACACAATATTTATTTCCCATGTATAATGCAAGATGCTAACTAGTTCGGAAAGTGAGCGAGAGATTTTGGTTAGCGCTTAACATCGAGGTTTTCAGCGCTGGGGGGTGAGTATGGATCGGCGCCGGAATGCAAAGGCGGGGGAAATGCGAGATACCAAAGAAAACCCGCGGACCAACGGTATCGTCCGACACGATTCTCAAGCTAGTTCGGATTTTAAAAAGTTAAGTCAACATTGTTCACAAAATTTTAATAGTATTTAGGCCTAACGGTTTTGTTTAGTGAAGTGATAATTAGATATTAGAAAAATATTTAAGTGAAAAATAATTTCCAATGTTCGTTTACGTATTTCTTGGATTTTAGATGTAAATCATTCCCGAAACCAAATTTAAAAATTTCATGTAAATTGTATTTTGCTTTACTTGATTCGCTTTACTTGAATCGCCTGAAATTGCCGTTAGTAGGCCTATTTTTTTTATAAATTCTAATTATTAAAACTTAAAAAAAAAAAAAAAAAAAAAAACATTTCTCGAAGTTTAAATTGCTGCTCTGTTGACAGTGGTCTTAACGGGTAAAACATTTTTCTGAACTTAATTAACGTGTAATAGCGTTTGTTAAAAATTACCGGTAAGATGACATTCGAAACCAACCTCTCATATCCGGTCTCTGTACATTGACCAAATAACTGTTTAGTACATCGCGAAAATAGAAAATACACACGATATATGAACACTTTTAGGCGCTGGCTGACGACTTCCGAGGCATCGTTATTTTGGCCCAATGATACAGCGAAGTATTCAAACATGCAGAGCTGGCTCACATTCAGTTGAACACCACTAGCAATCAACCTTCGAACGAAAAAATACCTGCTCACATCTTGTTTACGGATTATTGTAAATATTTTTTGGCTTTCTAACTATGACGTTGGCTGCTAGTTTGAGAAAAGTACGGTGTGCACTGTTATATTACTGACAAATCAGACAATGTTATGTTTGTTTTAAAGAAACCACAGTAGAAATTTTTGTAAAAACACCACACGCTCTTCAGCAGTTCATTTTATCATCGTATGGATACCGGTCCTTGGCAATGTTGGTTTAATTTGGCGAATGAATATTGGCAATCAACAAAACACGCTGCGGTTACACATTTCCAATTTCTCATCTGCTTTGTTTAGTTTTAACAAGTGTTAACGGTTTAGCGCAACATAATAAAGTTTCCTTTTACCACAGTTTCTAAGATTAAACGTTTATTTATAAGAAAATTAATGTTTTCTAGTATTTAAAGCGTGAGATAACAGATAACCACAAACTTGAAAAAAAAAATTGATATCCTGCACACTGAAAATTCCATTTGGCGTCTAACGTTCGAATACCGAGAAAATATTTCTCGAAATACTCTCTTCACTAGACGTAACATACCGCAAACCTACTGTAATTTTGATACTTCTCCCTGAGAAATAACACACGCATACGTAAAACCAACGTTAATGGTTCCTATTGTAAGTATTTATAAATAAATATTAACTGTTTTATTAATAGGAATGCGCAAGCCCTAACTGAGAATTTATTACTTCAATCACTATTATAATTATTTATAACACGCATTTTGAATTGAGAGTTTTATTAAAAGGAAAACATTAAAGATAATTAAATTGACTTTCACTGTCTTGCGGTCACATAGGTTAAGTCGAAAATTGACAGAAAAGACTTTCATATTAAATATGAAACATCGAGGGAGAAAATACACTGTAAACATCTAGTTAAATTAGTTAATTTGCAGATTGCATAATGTAGGCCCTAAATTGTTGGTTTCTTGTGACAACTAAAGCGAGGGTTGAAATCGTTGAATTTAATAATTATTTCGGAGAAATGCAACTGAAATATCATGTTTGTCAATACAAGAAACTACTTGACAAAATGTTTTCTACGCAAGCCAATCATTCATACAAAAATTTCGTAGATTCTTCAAAGCATTTGTCATTTATATAATAAAAATTTTTAATGTAATATGACAGTGTACTCTTGACTTGAGAATCATCTATGTGACAAGCGCATCAACTGACAGGTTGGATAGTTCCAGGGTAACTTCACAGATGGCGCCAGGGTACAGCCAGACGGACGCTTCAACGCTCGCACATCCTACGAGGGGAGTCCACACTTGAATAATGTCGCACACGGCACACTGCATATTCGCCCGGATATAACATAAACGATAGCAATCTATTTACTCATCGATCGCCCGAAATAATACTTAATCCCCACTTCGGCGTCATTTAGCGTCACCTCATTGAAAAATTTCTTCTCACAAACATCGACGTTATTAGTTCGGAAAAATGCATTCTTCATTCAAGACGGTAGGGTGATGATATGGAAAGATGAAGTATGTAGTGGACCGTAACGAGTCACCAATCAGAAACGCAGACGTCAACCCCCTCCCCCTCAATACCTTACCCCCTCCGCGAGCAAGCAACCTTCATCTACCCGTGTATAACGCGACGCGGAAGACTATAAGAGGGGAGGGGAAGTATAACACCCCTCCAAGACCGGCAGCGAGGTGACGCGGCATGACGTCATAGGTTCGCACCCCGGCGGACGTCACCGCGTCACTGCTGGCGGCGACGGCGGACTGAAGCAGGGACGCCAAGCGCCTGCCGCCTATATACGCCCTGTTCTCCTCTCCACCGCAGTAATGGGTTATATCTTCAACATTTTTGTGTGTGCGGGCTTCAAAGTACAAAAGGCGCCCGCCGGATAAAGGCATGGGAAGAACGTGCGATTCTATATATATTCCCGCCTCTCTTTCTATCCCCTTTCTGAGCGCGTCCGTCTCTCTCGCGCTCCCACCCCACCCCCCTTCTCCAACCCGCGAGAAGGGGGCTTTTAGTTGTCCCTTCAAACTTCATTCTTACTCCCGGCTCAATGCTATCTCCTCAATATAATCACGACGGCATTGAAAGCCTTGCAGACTGGAGAACATTCTGCCGCCCCCTTGCTCCAGACTTCCCCTAGCTACGTCACCACCTCCCCTACACTTCAACCCCCTCTCCTCCTACCAGGAGCATGCACTGAGGCGAACCGCAGTCGGCACAAAAGTCAGTATAATAAGTTTGGAGAGCATTATGCTGCTGCCGGGGAGGGAAAACCTTCATAAACACTCATTGACCACGGCTTCCCCTCCCGCGAGAGGAGCCAGGGAGGGGTATAGAGAGAATGTTTGAGGAGGGAGGGTTACAGGGAGGGACGGTGCATCGGAAATCTCGCCTCCGCGTGTCCACGTCGTCTTGGAGGGCGACGACGCCACTTCCTCGCCACAGCTAACATCGCGCATGCCTGCGCACCCGACTGGCAACATGGCGGCCATAGCCCCCCCCTACCCACCTCCAGCCGTCGTGTACTTCCGGATCCACTCCACGCTGTATCCGCACCGGGCGACACTTCCCGCGACCTTCTTCCGGTACGTTCAACTTCCCTCGCCACAAGACACTGCAGACCGAGAACATTCGAAACGTAGGATGTGACCCTCTTTCGCATTTTGGCGTTGGCGTGCTGCTAGAGAAATTCTCATTACTATTATTCGTCGGCAGCTGCCTGGGACCATTCGACTCCAACAACAGCAGCCAAGAGATCGATTCCCTGCGAGCTCGATCCTATTTTTTCGCATGTGGTTCGTTATCTTTGGTCGACGGATTTCCTCTGGGCGACACTGTTTCCCCCGGACTTTGCATTTTATCACTTCTCAACTGTAGGACTAGAAAATCTAAGTTGCGATGATGTGCCCTCGGGCAACCCTCCCTCTTCCCCTACATGTAATATTCACTTATTCAGCAGCTGTCTTTAAAAAAATAATATAAATCTTACTACTCACGACCTTTTCTTCAGTTTCGCAGTTCAAGCAATTGAAAGTAGATAGAGTTTCTTTATAAAATTATTTGTTTATACAAATACAAGGATATTTTTTGTAAAAAAATAACTTTAGAAAACATGATGGTCTTCCAGAAATCACGAGTTTGTCGTAAATTATGCATATACACAAACCCTATCCTCCGGTAGGCATTTTTCAGGAATAAAGTGAAAATTAATGTTATATACCTGCTACAAACTGAAGAAAATCAAGTCATTGAACTGTGCACAACATTATTACAAATAAAATCATTTCAAACATTATTCAAGATTGCTCTACACCGAAAAATTCGTAATTTTATAACTGTACAAACCATTGTCCAATCCTTACGCACTACAATAGTAATTTCCTTAAAATAAAAATATATGTTCCATAGTTTTCGTACAAGCACGTGTAAACGTACGGATGTGACTGTTTTCTATACTAACTGAAAGTAAATACTATTCAAACGAAACTAATGAAATAATTTAGACAGAAAGTTAATGTTTTAGACTATGGAATGAGACCTTTGTGAATTCACATAAAAATTGTTTGTTCGAGAAAAAATTACTTACTGTACCTAAGACTTTGCATATTTTTTGAGTATGCCTACCTATATTTCATAAAAATATAGGTATATTTTTAATGTGAAATAACAAAGGTATCATTCGGTAAGTTAATACATTTAAATTCACTCTTATTTATTTCGTTCGATTCATTTGAATAGTTTTTACTTTGGGAGAGAAGCGGAAACAGTCATATCGCTACTTTGACATACGCATGTTAATGATAAATATGGAACCGAAAAAATATTTTATTTGTGCGAAATTACTATTAAATTAATGTGTAAAAGTTGGACAGTGTTTGGTACAGTAAGAAAAGTTACAATTTCTTCGGTGCAGAGCTTCCTGAGCGAAGTACAAAGATAGGGTTCTCGGTCACAAAGCTTAAGGACACAGGTTCGTTTACTGGTGCATCCACCTGCAGACGTTTCTTAAAACAACTGCATAAAAAATTCTTAGTTAAAAAAATTATTTAATAAATGAATTCATTTCCACGATTACAATAACGTTAATATTTCAAATTAAATTTTTAACAATAAGAACGAATATAGGGCTGTGTAAATTGGTTTATGTAAGTTGTATGTTTTATCATTATCAACTTTGTAGTTTTACAAGGAATTTAACAACCGGACATCCAAAGGTTGTTTTCTTTTTAAGACCAAATATATTTTACGCGTAATATTATTGTAAAGGCAAAGTTAAATTCAACAAGGCTGATTTTTTTTTCTGCTAGGGCCGTAAACACATTTAATATGAAGGAATTTAAGTGGAAACAAAACAACTTGGCTCTTACAACTAGAGCTTGCTGTTCCGTGTGAGCGAGCGAGAGATTTTTTGTCAGCACTTTTAACATCGAGGTCTTAGCCACTGGTGAGGGGTGAGTATGGAGCGGCACCGGAATGAAAGGGCAGGGGAAACGGGAGATCCCCGAGAAAACCCGCCGACCAACGGCATCGTCCGGCATGATTACCAAATGCGAAAATCCGGTGACCGACCACGCCGGGAATCGAACCCGGATCGCCTTGGTGTGATAGTGTAATGGAAACATGTACAACGGTGGACGTACTTTCAAGTCAGGCACTACTATCCCAACGCAAGTGGAGATTGCTATAAAGCCAGCTACACACTTGTGTTTTATTCCCACCTATATTAGTTGTTGGCTATGGGCAATTTCATGTCGCTACTTGCATCTTTCAGCAAGGTTTTTTTTTTTTTTTTTTTTTTTTTTTAATGGTAGGCGCTTGCCCCAAGAATTCCATTTTCTTGTTCAGTAGGACATACTACTGTAGATATACGATGACCTCGACTAATCGTCAGAGCACACGACGGCGAAAAAGTTGTATGCTTGCAGACGGTTTGTACAGTTTTCCGCATAGTTTACAGCGTAATAACACTAAACAATGTTCCAACAATGTTTTATTTAACGTCGCTTTCGAAATATTGCGAAAATACAAATTATACACCTGAATTTCAAGGGCGAATAACTCTCTTACAAGGTGAACAAGGCTGTCAGTTGCAATACATGATTGTCTCTTACCAAGGAGGAAAGGAGGACACATACTTCGAAATACTGCGGATGAGTTTGTGAACAGTACTGTACCTACAGGTTCCGCGTACCCTTCTGGATTGTTTGTGCTGCTGTTCAACTGGTGTAAAGTCGTAGAAGAAACGGGCGAAAAATCCCGGTTCAAGTGACGCGATTCCATCAACAATGGAAGTCTTGATCGATGTCCACTGAGAAATCCCAAATCTTGCAACGCTACTAGACTGGGAGAAATCGTATTGGTAGGCCGCGTGAGGGGTCTAGTACTTGGGTAATATCGCATTCACATCTGAAGTAAAACATTTCAATTTTAGACAGATTTACAGAGACATATCGACGGTACAATTTCAAGAGCTAAGCCAATAAACATGGCAAACGACTGAAAGTTATACATGAGCGGGAATCTAGTAATACACCATAAAGTCATCAAAATGCTTTATTTTGTGATACAAATATAATCGAAATGTTTCTCAAGTCCTACAATGACTACACGTTCATCGCTCACAGTTCGCATACTAAGACTTTAAGAATTTCACATTCTAAAATTATTCAATGAAGCATTCGATTATTCAGCTTTTATACGACTTACGGTACAGAGTCATCCTCGGTTAAGTATTTGCATCTGGTCCGAGAACAATCTGGTAAGGGAATGGAACGGCAGAGGACAAATAGATAGGCAATCACAATGTGCAGTTATTGCAATCAATAAAAAAGAAACACATATTCTCAACTTTGTAACAACGCAGACAACGTAAAACTGCAATTAAGATTTTTTTTTCGATATTCCTTATAAATTATTAATAACCGATACAGCCAAAGACAGGACATTTAAAAAGTTAAACAGATCACTTTTCAACTACCATAAATTTTAGCACTGATTGCTTAAACTTTTTTTTTGTTGGGGGGGGGGGGGGGGACTCATTACCACGAACAAATATGTCGAGCGTTTTCAAGGTCAACAATATAATTATTTGATATAGTTTAGTAGATATAAGAAAGTTAGTTTGTTGAAAAATTTTAATTGCTTATACTTGTAATAAAATATGCCAATACTTATATTTTTATATATATATATTTAATTTGCCTCGTATAATGATCTTGTAAATTTAAGTCTAAAAAAATTACTTTGCCGATACTAAACAAACCACAACAAATATTTTCCAACTGATCTCATATTGTTCCATTTAAAAATGGATTTAAGCTCAGGTTAAGGGCAAGTATAATATCATACTGCGTAATAATGCGAGATATTTTTATAACTTTGTTAGGGTTTTAAGTTCACGACTATTTAAGAGCACGTAATGAAAAGCGGGCGCCCTGACGTCTGATGTTGCCCGCAGAAAGAGGCTAATTATTTTCAAAGTGAAACGCCGCTCCTGTTATTTTTTATTCTCTTCTGCTTCCCTTCTTTGTTCGGGTAGGGAAAAAAACACCCCCAGAGGAAGCGAGGATGAAGAAGATAGGGAACGCGAGTAATAAATTCCGCCATACAAAATACCCTGAGCTAGCGTTATGAGGGAAAGGGGTAGTGAGGCCGGAGGGGGGGAGGGAGGTTAGGGATCGGCGGATGGAATTTTCTTTTTCGTGAGCATTACCTTGATTAATTAAAGGGACGCCTAATTAATTATAATCAGCTTTTGAGAAATGGCCGAGTCGGAGCGATTCCTTTTAAGTGTCGAGGCGTTCTTCGCTTGCGCGGTATTAATTATGCCTGTATGAATACGTGAAACGGGTGGAGGGGGGATGTAGCGGCAGAAGGCGCGATGAAAAACCGCCCTTCAGTCGGGGGGTGTCTTTCAGCCGAAGCGAATTTTTCACGCGAGGGTTTCAAAACTGACAACACGCACCGGCGCGAGCTCTTCAAAACACCGCAGGGATGGTTGCTCCACGTGTTTATCCAGAAGGGTTGTCGCACAAATATAACGGATGGCTTTGCGAAATTTTTATTCTCAGAATATGTGCTAATTTCAAGATTCTGCTTCAGATACGCCACGGCTTTCATTAGAAAGTAGCATCAATTCGAGAACACGCTCGTTGTGAAAGTGGAGTAAATTTTAGTTAAGGGCGCCGCCTACCCGCGCGTGAGAGGCTCATAAGCGACGGAGCAGTAAGGTCGACCTTGAAGCGCGCATCATATGCCGCGTCGCCTCAACGAGCCAAGCACTGAACTAGCGTACAAGGTTCCAACCGAACGGTTTTTACTATGGGACATTAAGCTGTGACCATATAATTTTATTGGCGAAATTTTTACAACTAAGTTCAGTGCAGGTCGCAATCTGAGTTTCATATACATCCGGCTAGGATATTTTGAAGTACGGAAGTCTGAAAAAGCAGTTTTTAGCCATGTTGGAGGGCTTAGGAACAGTGTTTTTAATTAGCTAGCGTAGCGTCTTAACAATGAGGTTCCGGCCTTGTCTGAAGTTTGTTTTCGTTTCGTACATTGGCACAACGGGCGAACGTGGAATATTTTCGTAGAAAAAGCTGTTTACGAACACACTGCAACGCATTTGAAGAGTATGGTAGGCGGCCGCCTTAAGGAGCCTTCCTAGATATAGGACGCGTTTGTGTGTGTGAAGCAGGAGCTGTAAGAGTGATGTTGACCTACGAATGTATTTACATTATCGCCTCTCCGCGCAAGCCACTCAGCAGACGTGCACTGCTTTACTATTATCATTTTCCTTATGAGACTTTAAGCGGTGACCACATTATATTATATGTGGCCATCGTAGTTCAAATTCTAACGCCTGTTTCTATAGTTCTGTTTTTTTTTTAATCAGGTAGTTATTTTTACAGATACAGTAGTCAAAATACCCATTTTTGTCCATTTTGAGAGGCCCGAAAATTATGTTTTAAATAAGCGTGCCGAATTTTTGAAACTAAAGCGGAATAGTTTGAAGTGTTTATTGTTTTCCTAGATATACAAATATAATGCGCCTTGAGTAATTTCGTCAAAAAAAACATAATCGCAACTCGTTGAAACGCAATTTAAGCGCAGGGAGGGTTGCCACTTAAGGGCTGTTTACGGTAACGTGAGGACTTGGGCGTCTTCCCAAGAATGATAATTAAAAATAATATGTGTTTTTATTGCGGATTCAGAACGTTTACTTCTGTGTACAGTGAAACAGAATGTATCAGAACAAATATTCCACAAGATTAGGTAATTTAACCGGTACATAGACAGATTTCAATCGACACATGTTAGTTGTGAAACGTATGTGATGAAAGGAACACTGTCAAAACTATTTGTAAATTTACCATACCGATGTATAGACGTGATAGGAAAGTAGGTATGGTAGAATTTTTTTTACCATACATAAATGATAGCATCCGTATACATGTTTTTGGAAAACATGTCAAATGTATACAGACATTAACAGACTTATTATAGCAATGCTGAATTGGGGCACGTGGCCCCCAGCTACTTATAGGTTAAAAACTTCCAAAACAGTTTAGGAAGTTATAATTTGTACAAGTAAACACTGCAGCGTCACCTGGCAGCACAAGAACTGCCCAAAGTAGTACCCATGATGCGGTTTGTTGTGCAAAGTGTCCTTTCGACGCTTTTTTAATACACACGCTCAAAAATACCTGTTGTTAGCTGAATAACTTCCGCTGCAACAAGAACTCTTAAATGTAATCATCCTCAGACCCTACAGAAACATAATAAACAAAACATTTTTGTACTGGAGTTGCTTACCAAAACCCCATCTATGTGTCCCCTCTACAATACATAATCGTATGTGATAGTTATACTGGTACATACTGTATACTGTGTTTATTAATTTCCCTCAATTTTTTATTTTACCAAAGAAAAAAGTAACAGTCTCTTTTAAAAAGTGCTCGCTCTCATTATAGTGTTTTCCATTTATAACGTTTTCCTGGTTATTAGGTTACACTTTCATTTGGTCCCTAAAACTCATTTATAAAGGGCATTTACGTTCTTATTTTGTCCCATTTATAAGGGAGAAATTTATATTGATCACTTCAGAAAAAAATAATATATATATATAGGCCTACGCATATATACATACACACATGGATAAAATAAACTTATCAAACCGTTGTGCAAAATTATTGCCCAATTATTTAGACACATAAAGTGTTTACAATTAGACTTTCGGTTAGCCCGGGGAGAGTAAAAACGTATCCTCTAGTCGTTTAAAAAGTGATTCGATTGAAGTTTGTTTGCGTTAACTATGTTAAACGAGCAAATTGCTTGTGTTCGTTCGTTTTAACCTGACCAACTTCTAGTGATCAAACATCCTGGTCACGTGATCATGTAAACCTAACTTACCGTAACGTGTCGCTTTACGTAAACACCCCAGAAGGAATCATACCAACCGTTTTATGAAGTAATGTTGTAATCTCATATCTCTGCCGAGCATATAACACGACGAGGCAATTACAACTCATAATATCGGTTTTAATGAAATACTTAACACAAGATGTTGAAAGAGAATTTGAACATTAATTCTAGTCCATAAATTCTACTAAGATAGCTTCAACGTCAGGCAAATATCCTATTTCAACCTTCAAATGTACCATAACAGGGTGTCTAACAAAATTTTGCGTAGTTTTCATTTCTGCACGACACGACAAAAAAAAATTAAAAATTTCTCATTTGAAACTGCTTACAGGTTGATATTTTTTTGTCATGCGGACGTCAGAAGTTTCGTGTTATTCATTGGCTGTTACGTTTTAACTGTCGTGCGGAAAAAGTTGTGTTATCACCTGGGCAGTTGGTTCCAAGCTAAAATGTCTGTATTCTAACGTACCTCGATAGTTGTAATGAACCAGGCAGTGTAAACACACAAGACAGTGTATTTGAATGTTTCTTGCAATGCGACAGAACAACGTATTGTTGTACTATTGTGGACAATATTGCAATGGCGTATGTCAACAATAGTACACTACGTTAACACAAGAGAGGTAGGTGTTAGCCAGCAGGCCGCTTAAGCAATCAACTAGTTTTCTAACCAAGGTAACCCGGCTAAAGATTAAAAAATATTGAACACTGGACACAGTGCGACAGCAGAACATCCTACTCCGAGTAAGGTTAATTCTACTACAGGTTAGAAAGATCAATGTTATAAGTTTGGCACAGGGAAAATTTCTGCCACTTGAGCGCTGGTATCGCTAGTGCACCAAACTGTCCAATCACAGAGCTTTCCTGAATTTTAAGTTACATTAAGTTGATAATTTAAAACGCGAAGTCGGTTTCTTTTCACTTTTAAATAAAATTAAATGATTAATATAATTTCAAAGTTTATTTGAATATAACTTTACTACGGTTTCGTATATTCCTGGTCTCTTAGCGATTGAAGCGAAACTAGTGGCAGAAATTTTCCCTGTGCCAAGCTCTCCCATAAGAAAACGTGTTTTCTTTCTAACCTCTAGTAGAATTAACCTTACTCCGAGGATACGCGTTGCCACACACGGCGGGATATAAGGGCTACTGACGTGGTCTGTCTGCTCCATTTAGTGACCAGGGTCACTATGCCATCAAGATGCACCATGACATCCAGATACAAGCGTCGTAACCACTACATAACATCAACTCAAGCGACATGTTAAATGTAGGACTGTCGAACGAATAGTCCAGTTGCTGTTTGACTTGTCTCATTGTAAATTCATATTTATAATCTGCCTTTCTCCGTGTAACTGTACTGTATGGCGAGTCAATCGTGGCGTGAGTATTTAATTTCGTAACACCAACAACCGTATATTCAATATTATAACAACCGTTAAGGGGGCGCTAGACTGAATATATTTGTTATATATTTTTTTGTATTTGATTGTATTTGCACGAGATACGATTTGTTTTGTAGACATATATTGTGAGTATTTTTTACCACAATGACATTTTTTTTAACTTTCGCTGTTTTATTATAATGGCATGTCAAAGCGCAAATTTGCATAAAACGGTTTTATACTTTAAAGAAAAACCAACTAACTTACAGAACTGAAAAAATTGTCACTGAATGACGTTTTGTATTTTTAAAATTATTCTTGCATATTTTTTAGTATTTACGTTTCAGCCTTTTTAAATAAAAAATATTTTATATATTGAAGGAGATCGTGTAGCTTACAGCATTGTTATACAGTGTAAATATTCTAGTTCGGCAAGTCGGTTTTCCTTTACAGCATAAAACCATTTTATCCAGTTATGGACTTTGACATGCCATTATAAAAGCACTATGGAAGCTGAAATATTTTCTCTACAGCCAAATAAATTGTCACAATGCATGTGTACTAAACAAACCATATCACGTACAATTATAAAAAAATTAAAACAATAAAAATTTTCGATCAAGAGCCCCCGTAACACGTAATAATGAAATATTGTCGACATATCTGTGATTGTATGCAGTTCTTGTAGTGCGTACATCGATCTTCTGTATTATCAATCCCTTGGCATTCCCACTATTAGTGTTTCATATAGTATAACATGTCATCCGGGAACGACAGGCTAATGTTTTGCTCGTCAATATCGCACGACACACGGGCGTAGCATAAGATCGATATGTGGGCGAGGGGAGTGAAGCCAAGAGGGGGAAAAGGTAGTCGGCAAATTAGCTAACCGCCATACTGCTTTAACCTCTAAAGTACATATTAGACTGGTATTTTTAAAATAAATGAATTTATTTATTTATGTTTTAGGTTGAAAACTCTATATTTTAGCCATGTTTACACACCACCTAATTAATATTTCCTCAAGTTTTTAATTAGTCGGCCATATTGTCCATACCCACGTCAAGCATTTGTTTGGTTACACTCCCAGCGAAATATGCTCCATCTGGACCTCTTTGGCCCGACACACCGTAATGGCTTGCAACATCAATTTTTCAGGCAGAACTTGGTAAAAAAAAATTCGTCACTTTCACTATTTCGACAGGTGTCGTAACTGCGCACGTGCCACGGTAGAAGTTTAGTGACTCGGTAACGAAGTGGAAGCAATAACCAAGTCCCCCACCCCCCTACACCGTTTTCCGAAAAAAAAAAAAAAAAAAAAAAAATGACGGAACACCTGTCTATTGTCAGACGACACTTCAGCTACTGGCAAGGAAAGAAATGAGACCGAGCGTCTTGGTCGCGTAAACTTTCTCGCTCCTCGGAAATACTCGGGAGCGTTCGTTTATCTTCGGCGATTGAGCATAAAGGTTGCGCCACGATGTCCACCAGAAAACAACTGCATAACAAGCACACCACGCAAATTCCGGGCTAAAATGGAGACGAAAATGTTACTGGCAAATATTATACGATGACATTTTTTTATGCGAAATGTGGCAACACTGCACGAAGTTAAGGGCCGATTGCACAGTCATACTGAGTAAAATCTAAGGTCTCTCTGAGTGAACTGCGAGAAATTTTAATTGCAAAGATGAAAAGTGAATGAAATTTAAGAAAAAACTTAAAATTTCTTAAGGTATCCTTAGACCTTCCTTAAGAGGGATGGAGTACCTAAGTAGTTAAGTTTCAAAATGTACAAAAAAATGTTTTTCCTCACTAATTGTCGAAAATCAAGGCTCGACATTCCGTAGATGATACTACTGTACACCTTCTTACATTATTACATATTCATAAGCTTTCTTATTTTTGAATCACTGCTTTCAGTGCTCAAGAAATAAGATAGTCTACGACTGTGAAATAATGTAAAAATATGTACAAAAGTATCATCGACGGAATGTCGAGCCTAGATTTTCGATAAATGTGGGGGGAAATGTGAAAATTAACTACTTAGGGAGCTCCACCCCACTTAAAGACTTTCTCAAGCTGCAAATCAATCATGGTGGCCATAAATTGAGGTTAGTATGTCATTTAGGGGAGAGTAATATTCTTATTTTAAATTTATTGGTAATATTGTATAGGAGGAACGTAACCATGGTGTAAATGAAAGACTGCATTGGCAACTACAATACAATTTATATTCGATGTAGATTTTTACACTAAAGTAATGTCGTGTTTTTTTAATGTCACTTTTGTTATCAAACAAACTTGTTACGATACCATTTTATAAACAAAATGGTTACGATAACATTTTATAAACAGAAACAACGACGTGTTTTGTATAATTTTTATTCACATTTTTTCATCTTTACAGTATGCGAAACACAAAATATAAATTCATAAATCACCGTCATTTAAGTTTTGTGCATAATAAAAGGGAAATAATACAAATTTTAGCTAGATTCGGAAGTCGACGCACGAAGAGAAATTATTTTTCTCGCGAATATTGTGATAACACTTCACCTCGACTGAGATATCTCAGTTTCCTGACTCTGCAGTGCGAACGAAGAATACTCAGATTTTACTCAAGTGCTCCTTGTTTCGCCTTTACCTCGAGATTTTCCACAGATATCTTAGTATAGGATGTTCGGAATAAAGAGAGCACTCACGAAAGCCCTGCTAAATTTCTTTTTTCAGCCAATTAGTATCGTTCCGCGCGTAACGGCTAACGATGGGAAATGTCTAACCTCGCTGGACATGTCACTTAACGCCTGCGCGTAAAAGATAAATTGTGCTGACTGTAGAAACCTATATAGTTTGAGAAAAAAATATTTATTAATGATATAGAATGCAAATGTGTAAATTTCAGTTGGTTTTTTCGTGTATTGTATTTAAATATGAAAATACATGGAACTACATTCAGTAAATCGCTGTCAACAATACAAGTTGTAAGGTAACTACTATTGATGTTGAATTATGTGCAGTAAAGTTTTTGAAATGTTAAATCTGTTGTGCTCACTTTATTCCGAACGACCTATAGTACTGTTCTGACCTGCATGTTACGGGTGCCGGTTAAAATCCCGAGCAGTCCAAACACGATTCTACGTTTGCTTATCGTAACATACATAAAATAATACCTGAACGTGGACCGAAAGAGTGGACTATTCTTGTTTGCTACGTTGCCACATTGTACACGCAAAATGTCGTACGTGTTCGTCTCCAATTTAGCCCAGGCATGGTGTGCTTATTGTGCTGTTTCTGGACTTGTATAGTTATTATTATTGTTATTATTATATCCTAACAAAACAAAAATACCCTTAGGTTCAGCGCAATTATTATTTTTATATTTCAAACTATCCTAAACTAACTTAAGCTAACCTAAACTAACCAAAACTAACATTAACCTAAACTAACGTAAATTAATCTAAAGTCATCGTCACAGGGGACAGGGGTAGCAGCGGAGATGCCTGGATCAATCGCCGAAGTTGAACGAATGCCCCCGAGCATTTCCGAGGAGCAAGAAAGTCAACGCGACCCAGACACTCGTAAATAGAGACAGTTATTCATTCCTAACCTATATGTAGTGTACAGTTATAATACTTTACAAACGAGGATTTTTTTTCAGGTATTACATAACTACACACGCTAGTGGCTGTCTGTTACGTAACAGAATCCTGTGAACTGAAAAGAATCTATAAATCTGCAGCAAATTTACTGGACATGATATAGAAAGTTCGACTAATTTTGCCAGATAAACAAAGATAGTCTACAAGACCCCTCAATAATTGCCATATAACTGGAATGCAGGAAGGGGTATCACTTAGTTCTATACTAAGTTAACGTTCCCTATACAACCTGCATATAATAACTCGCTTTGCTTTATATATATATATATATATATATATATATATATATATATATATATATATATATATATATATATATATATATATATATATATATATATATATATATATATATATATATATATATATATATATATATACACACACTAGCAGTCCCCCGCGACTTTGCTCGCGAGTATTATTCGTAACTGGTAATATTTACTATAATTGAAAAACCTCTTTGTACACAAGATTGGTACTTCAGTCATCAAGTGTTAGAATGTCCAAGCGGCTAGTTGAACTAATTCTACAGCAGTATAAGTAGCTATAGCTGTCCACGCGAAAAGCAGTCTTAAGTTTGTCCCTGCCACTAACAGCGACTTCGCCTGGGCCTTATTTATAACCCTGCCTATTTCACGTTGTGGGGTAATTACAGACACCTAAGGTATAAGAGGTTAATCGAATGAGAAACATATGTTTACCCTGTGCACAACCATTGGTGACGGTGCCTCAATTATATATTTTTAAAATATTCACTTTAACTTTATTGACATTACAAAGTTTCAGAGGGTAAAGGTTTCGCGGAAACGTATTTGGTGCCCCAAACCTGAGATTATTGAGATGATATATCGTCGGTTTACTGCCAAAAGTGACAAAGTCAAAATGAGATAAAATTATAAAAATGCTAGGAATATGTAGTATATGATCTTTGAAAGAACTGTGCAATGGGAGTGCATGACTGGATTTGTTTGTATGGACATACTCCATTGCGAAATAAATGACTGTCATTTATTTCACAATGGAGTATGTCCATACAAACAAATCCAGTCATGCACTAACATTGCACAGTTCTTTCAAAGATCATATCAATGCCCGGTATGGACCCGGTATGCATATTTCTCTGAGGACAGTCATTTATTTCGCAATGGAGTATGTCAATACAAACAAATCCAGAATATGTAGTATATGTTGTTCACGAACAATTGCCCAAGTTTAAAGTCTATTCGTCGTTTCGTACTGTTGTGTCACGGTATAGTAACATACCAAATTTTTGTTAATATCTACAGTTTAATACTGTTTTTAAACGAAATAGCATTTATGACTTAATCACTTTTGGCAGTATACCGACGATATGTCAGCTGATATTGTAGAGGAACCTAAGTGGAAAGCGAACTGCAATTTCACCCCTTTTAAAGACTACATGTAAATTGCACTAATTCGATCTGCCTTGTAGTTTTTGTGTGTCAGAATTGAACGTTCGCACGCAGCTTTTAACGGATTTTGAGCCCAGAACCTCCCGGAATTTAGACCTGAGTGACAAACAACTGCGTCACGTAACGTCGAAATAATTCATGAAAATAAAATTTATTGAAAAAACAAAATAAAATATCTGTGTCCTGGGCTCATAGAGGTTGTACAACACCACGTCCCGATAGGTTACTGTAGTGAAACTCCTGTATAAGTTGTTTCTCGCTGCTCGTTCCTGCTTTTCGGATCGTCTGCCTTGATTATTGACTAACTAAGTTTTATTCTTAATAATCACGTTTCTTATAAAGAAAAAAATTACATACATATTTTTTTAAATATTTACGTAAGCATCACTCTGACGCGAACAATACCTTAATATCGCTACTGGTTAGATAGAATCGTGGGTTGATGGAAAACAAATTTTGTGCTTTTTCACCCTTTTGGGTGTCGAATTTCGAAATATTTTCTATTTACATCTTAGACATTTGTATAAGTATCCAACTGAAGTGTAAATCACATCGCTAGCCCGTTCAGTCGAATCAAAATCGATCATTCACTAAAAAAAACACATATCACCCCTGCACAGTATTGAGAAATCGAATTTCGAAAAATCTGAAAACCGTTTTGCGATGATTTCTGTAATCATCATCCTGAAGCAAAAATTAATTGTATATCTCGACGGGTTCGAAACATATCGAGGATTTATCTAAAACACGTTCAAGGTCTTTTCACCACTTAAGAGAGTAAATTTCGAAAAACCCTTGAATCACGTTTTAGAATACTTTATTGGTATCTCGTGGACGTAAAACACACAACATTAGCCCGTTGGGTTCAAGATATATCGACGATTAATTGAAAACGCTTTTCACCACTTTTCACCCCCTTTCACGTCCTTAGGTGGCGAATTTCGAAAATTCCTGAAATTACAGTTTAGGTATTTGAGTAAGCATCAATCCTAAACAAAAATTACATCTCTATATAAAAAACTATGGGATCGATATGTATCGAATGTGAGACGAAAACTCGTATTACCCCATTTTTAACCAGTTTAGGGCCGAATTCTGAAAGTGTATTTTAAGTGGTACTTGGGATATTTACAAAAGCACCAATTTAAAGCAAAGAGCACTTCGATATCTCGATTGATTCGATAGATATGGAAGGATAATCGAAAACACAGTTCACGTATTTTTACCCCTTAAAAAAAAGAATTTCGAAACGTATTTGAGTCCTGTCATAGACATTTATAAAAGTAACCAATTAAAGTTAAAATCACGACGATAGCCAATTGTGTTTCAAAGATATAGACGATTCATAAAGAACACATTTTGCCCCTTTTTACTGTCTGGGGGTCGAATTTCAAAAAAACCTAAAACTACTTTTTGGGTATTTACGTAAGCAATATTTTGAAGTGAATATCAACTCTCTATGCCGAAGGGTTCGATAGATATCGATAGTTGATTGAAAACACATTTAAGGTCTTTTCAGCCCCTTAAATGTTGAACTTCGAAAAATCCTTAACTTGGCTAATATGCATTTTTACGAGTGTCCTATTAAAGTAAAAATCACGATGATTGGCCGTCGGGTTCGAGCTCTATTGACGTTTCTTCGTAAACACATTTCACCTCTTTTCACCTCCTTAGAGGTCGAATTTCGAAAAATCCCTTCTTAGTGCTCGCCTACGACCTGAAGGGAACCCCCACAAAAAAATTTCACGATTCTAGGTCCAGTGGTTTGGGCTGCAGTTTGATATGTCAGTCAGCCAGTCAGTCAATCAGTCAGCTTTCATTATATATATATATATATATATATATAGAGAGAGAGAGAGAGAGAGAGAGAGAGAGAGAGAGCGCTACTAACGTTACAAAACTGTTTGGGATTTGATACTTGCGCTCATAATACTTTTCTTTTCTTTTCTGGACGAACCAACTAAAGTTTTTGATCTTCCATTTTTTTTTTTTTTTTTTTTTTTCAAATTAACAACCACGCCTTTTCGAAGAAATAACTGGAGGCTGAAAAACATAACGTTCATCATTTGCACTATTTCACTAGTCATTATTTTAATGCGAGCAATGAAGGAGGAATGAAAACTGCTATTCAAGAAATAAAACGTATTTTATAATGAACACCTTAACAAGAATTTTAGGCGTGACTTCCAAGTCACGGAAGACAATCTGTGCATGTGTAAATAAAGCGACAGTAAAAGTTATCACCACATTAAAACATTATCAGTAAATATTCACTCACAACCAGTAGATTGTCACGAACTTAATTTGTTGTAACTGCTCCGTTCGGAATAAATGAAAAAGCACTGGTAATCAATTAAATTTATTATCATATTTAGTGTGCATGTATACATATTTGCTATAATATTGTAATAGAAGCTTGTATAAGAAAACCCATTCATGACATAACCAGTGTTATTACCTTGTATACTTTTTCCTTCAAAATGTTCTAGTGAATCAAACACATACTGCAAGGAGTCCAAGATTATATGTGCCATAATAAAAAAAACACACTTGCCCAATGCCATCTATGGCCAGCAGAATAATTCTGAAAACAATAACCATTTTAAGAGAAAAAGTGCAAAAACTTTAAAGCAGCAGATCCTTGCGTCGGAAATGATATAGCGTATGTTTGAAACAGCCTGAAGCGTGAAACAGAGACTTCGACGGTAAGGCAGACGCCGGTTGAGCTCCATACGCTTAGAGATGATCATGCACGTGGTGAGTGATCAGAGGTCATCCTTATAGTTCCGCGCGTTCCGAAGCCTCTATCACACGAAATTCAAAGCAACAACGTCATTTTATTACAGTAAATTCTAGCCAACGTGAAACTTAATTGTTTCCTCACGAAGTCTCTCCCCAAATGAAAAAAAATATATATTAACAAAAAAAAATAGCGAGGATTCGCCGACTTTTTCTGAATAATTAATTATACTATTCATTAATCTATAATTAAAAATCATAGATTACAAAAACATGACAATACAGTTTCTACATGCTATGTAAAATTATGTTTAATCCCGTATGAATATTAAATACTCATGTAGATATCTGATATTGGCAATATCTGGTCCATATCTGGGCCGTGCGCGTATGCGTGGGCATGTGCGTGAGACAAAGTGCGAAAAAAAAAGGGGGGGGGGGGAGTTGGTCACCTTCGTTCTGATGCCTGAACTAGTCAGTCTCAGCTCTGGGTTAGATTAGGCCCAGATACATTTTTTCATAAGTACAGCGGTAAATGCTTACGTGGAGATTTTCTCCGAACTGAATGACTTCTCTTGAAAGAAATGCGATGCAGTTCAATGAAGCCAAGAGAAAACAAGCAGGGACGTATGACATTTCTGACCAAATACATGCGAGACAGCTTTTTTAAAATTACAACCCGGGGAGCATATGCTAGTTGCAGAGTTCCGACAGACATGCAGCATGTAACGAGAGAGGACTGCGCGAAGCTCGTCACATCTTGACAGCCGCACTCTCAGCTTGATGAGAAGCGCTCCGGTGGAATGACGAGCCAATGATCTTGAGTGGTACGACACAGCAGCTTGTAGGGGGGGGGGGGCGGTGGTGGTGAAGGAGTGGAGAAATTAGCCTGAGTGACGACACGCGACTCGCAACGTCTCTGCTGTTGGATCCGGTACAGGAATTGCTATTCGGTGCGATGCCAACATTCTCCAGTTTCACTGATGTCACATTACCACACATTTAAGATTTTGCAGTTAATGGTTATATACTGCATTACAAAGTTGAATATAATGGCGATGTGCCATTCCACTTCTGTGTTGTCCTAGAAAATTTAAGGGCGCCGCCTACCCGCGCGTGAGAGGCTCAAAAGCGACTGAGCAGTAAGGTCGACCTTGAAGTGGTGACCATATAATTTTATTGGTTGAAAGTCTGCAACTACGTTCAGTGCAGGTCGCAGTCTGAGTTTCGCATACATCCGGTTAATACATTTTTAAGTACGGCAGTTTGAAAGGGGAAGGGGCGGGGGGGGGCGGGCTTAGAAACAGTGTTTTTAATGAGCGTAATGTCTTAACAATAATTATCCGACCTCGTCTGAAGTATGTTTTCTTTTCGTACGTTGGCACAATGTCAACACGTGGAATAGTTTCGCAGAAAAAAAAACTGTTTACCAACACACTGGGACGCATTTGAAGTGTGAGGTAGGTGGCCGCCTTAAGAGTGAGACTAAAACCTCTGAAGAAAAACTAATCCAGATAATAAATTTAGTCAAACAAAACACATTATCATATTATGAACATAAATGTTTTTTGAACATACGCCATTGCGGACGAATGTTCCCGAATTTAAAAAAAATCTACAATAATTTCCCTTTTTTTTTCCTGTCTACTCTCTCCAGTCGACTATATTCCACTTAAGAATTCATTTTGTGTTGTTTCATAGCTGTGCTTGTCCTAGGGTCGTCTTCTGGTATATGACTTAATTAATTTAAGGAATTATCAGTATGTTTTTTGACTGTTTATTACTTCTTACTGGCTTTTATTCCTTTGTTTTTTTTTTTTTTGTGGGGTGTTTCTGCAATACGACAACAATCGCCCGCAATGGCGTATATCCAAAAATTATTTTTATGTTCATAATACGAGCCCATTGCAAGAATCGTTCAAAGATCACAAAACACATTACACACGTGCATACATATTATAATATATTACTTACATACAGGACGTCCAGAACGCATAATAAGCATCTAGCGCAAATCCTGGGCTAAATTGAAGACCAAAATGTAAATGGCAAAATGTTATACGACATTTTACGTGCACAACGTGGCAACACAGCACTGTAGTTAGTCCGCTCTTGTGCTCCGCGTCCAGGCATTACTATGTATATTACGTCAAGTAAACATAGAATCATGTTTACACTGCTCGGCATTATCCACAAGCAATGTCATCAAAGTAAAACATAAAAAATTAATTAATTTCAGAACCAAGCAACCAAACTATATATCCAAGGCTACAGAAGAAAGCAGTACATCTCAGATGAGACATCAAAGAATATTACAGGTATGAATACAAGATAACTCAGGATATTAGACTAGACGCTGTAGGTTTCCAACAGAGTTTGTCACACAAATAATAATTCAATGACAAGTTCGCTATATCCTATTGGAAGAAACTTTCAAACGGCTTATATCCTACATAGCAGCAATGGATTAAAATTATGTACATTGATATTTCGCGGTAGCTTTTGTCATTGTATTTGCGTCTCTAGTTAAATTATACTGAAGTTTATTGAACGAAAACTATGATTTGCTAGAAATCATTAAACCCCTCGGAAAATACTTCTAATTTAGGGAAAAGTACAATGTCAGAGTGAACTAAACGTGTTTCTATAATCGCATGTCAAAGTGTACCTAGCCTTTCATATAGTGATTATGGTTTAAACTTTTTTCCTGCTGTTATGAATGTATGTGCGAATTTAATCCAAACGTAATGCTGAATTAATAACAGGGCGTGGTTTTACTATCCTTTTTACAGCGACAGTGACGAGTAATTAGTAAGCACAGGAATGCTGTTACATCAGGAGCTAAATCCGTTAAGCGTATTGCGAAATAACTATGAGAGTAATACATTAATTACTCGTTTTACTTGCCGAAATCAGTGCGACAGTATAGATAAAAGTTTGTGGATCCGTTACGACGCATTATACACATAATTCATGCAAAAATGTTTCTCAACTCAACTGTTGCTTTCATGCCCTCACGTCCCCATCACCGAAAGAGCTCCTGAACTACCAAGTGTCGAAAAATTGCTACATTCCTTTTTGGAGTTCACTGCTTTCTTTTTCTTTCTAAGTAGGAACATTACTGCCGCGCCCATCCTTCCCCACGGGAAATCATTTCGAGCAGTCCTACTTACGGTAATGAGTGGAAGTATTTTTACTGCTTAACTGTAAGAACGCGAGGGAAAACGGAGGAAAAAAAGTGTGTAGAAGAGGTACGACATTTTTATATTGTAAGTTTTCAAGATTGCGTTCTCACGGACGAGAAGCAAACTTTGTTGACGGCGAATGTCGACAGAAGTATAGAGAGAAGCGTAACCGAGTGACGTAGGATGGAAACTAGTGGTTAGCTAAGGAAAAGACGAAAATATTACTTGGTTATTTGACTCGACAAAAACAAATGTTGTGTATATATATATATAATCAGTTTACAAAAAAACTCTCCACATTTGACAGCAATTTAGAATGTTAAACAGGTACAGCATAAGAGAGCGAAATATATTAAACAAGCAGAGGAGTAGTAAGCCACTACTAGCTTGTTACCTATACATTAAGAGGAGTCTTCGTCGGTGTCGAATTTTCACTTTTGATGCGTGGGAACAGCGTAGTGATAAGAGTCAGTGTCCTACGCTTGCCTAGAAGCATATAGCCTCTATTCGCAGCGCCAAACTGGCGTGCAAGGTTTTCCTTGTAGTCTTTTTCCTACGGGACTTCAAGCGGTGACCACAACATTTTATTTTTTAATATTATGAAGTTAAGATCAACGCATGACCCTCTCATTGCACTTTACAAATTTAGGTAATATTTTTGGAGTTACAGCAGTCTTAAAAATCCCGTTTTTAGCCATATTGAGAGGCCCGAATGTTTCTAACAAGCGTGGTGAATTTTGAAAACATAGAAGCATAGTTTTAAATGTGTGTTCTTTTCGTAGATAAACATATTCTGAATAAGTTAAGCAGTTACGCGTAAAAAAAATACGTATGACACGCTGTAACGACGTCCATGCGTCAGTCGAGGACTCCTCTTAGATGTATACAGTATTGAATCTAAAAGCTGGTTTTACATTTTTGTTGATCTTTCAGATATGACGACGTACCTCTACAATTAAGACTATGCGATGAAAATAATATATTGGCCTATTCCTTCTTACTGAACAGTGTTCATAAAATGAAGTTATTTTTCTTACAGGTAATATTTAAATATTTTATTAATACTTTCATGTATGTTTTCTTTTTGAGGATACGCCTTATTTGCATCCTTAGGACTTTAAACTGTGAACTATGAACATTAACAATACCTACTTATAATACTAAGTAATAAGTGGTAATAATTATATTATGTACAAAAATACAGTTTTCATTATTTATCAGACAAAGCCAAAAAACCTTTCGCCTTCGCCAATTTTTAAGAGATCATGTTTGGTTAAATTTATAGACGTCTGGAAGTCAATATAAAAAACCTAAACAATATTATACCATCTAGGAACAGTCACTTTTGCGAATCCAATTACTTGCACTTCAGAATGCACTGTCCTGTTGAGATGCGCAACTTCACTCCTTCGTGAAGTTTGTAAATACATTTATGTATGTAATAATGATTTAACTAGTCAAAATTGTCCTAGAGACTCCAGTTAAGTTTGGGTTTCATTCAGTATATTAAAATAAAGTGTTTTATGTATCGGGGATATAACAAGTAAATGTTTTTGATGTTAATTAAATATTACTGTCTACCTACCAATATCAAATTCTGAAGGAAAATTTTTTGTAGGAATCATATGTTTTCACGCAGTAATGGCTACGTGTAGCACTGCGGGGTAGTGACAGGGCAGAGACTTGGAGAAAGAGGGACAAACCAACACCCTCCCCCCTTGAAGGCGCCGACCGCTGTTGCTTGTAGGCGGGCCTAAGATGGATGTCATGTTGTGACCAAAAATAAAACATATTTAAATAATGAAAATATATCAATGAAACATTTACAGGTGCTTCAAATAAATATAAAAGTCAAACGTACGAAATTTCAATTTCAAAATAATTTAATAAATGGTTTGCGTATGATTATGGATACGATATGTCATTGTGCCAGGAGGTCGCTGTCTCCATGGAGGAGAAGGGGAAGCTTTGTCGCTGTGCAAGTGTGAGAGATACTTAAATAATAATAATAATAATTTACTAGTCTATGTATTGTGTGTGACTGGCGTGATGTAATAACATTGCTTTGTGAAGTTAACAGATTTTGGTCAGCGCCTAACAGCGAGGTTTTCATAGTGAAAGGTGACATGAGGTGAGTATGGAGCAACACCGGAATTAAAGGCTGGAGAAACAGGACATCCCAATGACAACCAACCGAACAATGGCATCGCCAGGCACGACTCCCACATTCGAAAACACGTGTCGATCCAGCATACAATCAGAACCCTTATCTTCATGGTGGGAGACGAGCACTCGAGCCGCAGCCCTAGTGTCGTATTGTCTGTGTAATGAAGCGGTGTTATCAGCAAGTTGCTAATTGAAATCGTTTAGTTGTACGTCTGTTCCCTATAGCTCACGTTTCATCGTGTGGTTGTCTATGAGAACGTTAAAAATGTATATAGGTCATTCGTAGAGACCGGAAAAATTCGCTGATTCACTGGCCTGTAGGCTAGTCTTCAAGAATATATGCGCACTCAAGCACACAGCAGCTGTTCATCAGCTGCTCGCTAATACAGTGATATGGACCTGCATTTAATTCGATTTTTATTATTGGCTCATAGACTTACACCCTGTGTCAAATAAGTCAAGAACCAATTGTGAAAGTGATACGAACATGCAGTTTGTAGAATTATAGCTTGTGCCTAAAAGAAAACGCGAATTTTACGGATCTCCGTAGTCATTCGTGATAAAGAGCCCTTTGGGTAACCACCTTATCTATAATTACGATCAAGAAATATTTATTGTTTACATATACGTTAACTTTGGGTACAGTACAAACCATAATCACTTTAATTGCTATTTAGGAAAAAAAGCTTTAGAAAACTTAATCTGGAGGGGAAAAAAGTTAACTACTGTTCCAAAAATGATCATTAATTTATCCCAAAATCACACACACACACAATACTTTTATAGCGAAGTATCTATGGAAACATCAGCCAAAGCAATGGCTACTCAGTCCAGACCGCCAAAACATTGTTTTCATCACGGTAAGATGGTGTCAATCGGGACATGGTGAGGTCTGTGGCTTTGTACTAAAAAGACCAATGTCATATACTGTATCCTATGACATTGCCCTTTTTATCACCAAGCCACACACACACACACCTACACACATTATGTATGTATGTATATATATATCCGGGATTAAAAGATAATTTAAATTTATGTGGCTATTAATTATTTGTAATTTTGCTCGTGTAAATTTCCTTTCTGAAAGTTGTCATACACTGTAAGAGGTAAGTTTTTTTTATTTTTTGTTCGAAGTCACCACATGTGGGCCGACCGAGACACCCCATCTTACGACAGGCCTACTGACACCACAGTCCTGGTTGACGTCATTTACCCCCCCCCCCCCCTCCGCCTCTCACGTTCAGCGACTGTGAAGCACTTAGGCCGTTGTTGCGCCCGCCGCGGTAGCTGAGCAGTCGCGGATTTAATTTAATTTATCTGACGTGCCAGCTCGGATGCTGCTCGCTAACGAATTGTGAAGCGCGCCTTGGAAAGAGGAAGGGAGAAGGGTACAGGCTTGGAGAGATAGAGAGAAAAAAACATCCACGTCGTTGTTTTCATCTGGTGCCTGGAGCACTCCCTTCGCCCCCGCCAGGATGCCTTATCCGTGTGCTGGAGGAACTTGAAGCACCCAATTAGTAAGGGCCTCCCTCCAGTCACCATGCCCAGCAGCTCTGCAGCTGGAGAAGAAGAGGCGGTGTTCTCTGCGAGCTTTCCCCGAGTCACTGTAGACAGTCGCCACTCGGCTCTGCTGCAGCGACCGAGTGAGGTGGCGCAACGGCAACACATATTCTGAAGGACCAGAGTTCGATTCCAGGCTTCGACCGTCCTCTGTGGTTTACCGAGATCACTCGAATTAAATGCTGGTACGGTCCCTTAAAGGCGTTCACGTGACAAAAGTGCGTCATTTTATATTTGTACGGCGTAGTGTTAGTTTTACAGATGTTTCTTTTCACATTTTCCATTCGTGAAACATTTTTGGCTCCCACAGTTTTCCCATAGCGGCAGGTCAAAGTAAAAAATTGCAAGTTACGGAGACATGCTAATAACAAAAACCAACTGACTTACTCGAATGACATAATTTACAATTAAATTAGATAGTATGGGTCATGTGCTAAAATATTTAAAACATCACAACTAAGTTCTTTGTATTTTTTTAAAGGCCACATATACAGAAAATTATTGTTATTTTTAGAATTAAAAAAAAATACAAAGAAAAATGTGATTTTAAAACTAACACTACGTCATACAAATATAAAATTATGCGTTTTTGCCACTTGAACACCCGTAAGGGCCTACCTAGATATGACACGTTTGTGTGTATAAGGCAGGTGCGGTAAGGTTGCCGTTGACCGACGTATGTAATGCATCATCGCCTCTACACGCAAGCCACTCATATGACGTGCAGGGACTTAAAGCGGTGACCACATGATTATATTTGTGGGCAGCATAGTTCAAAGTCTAAAGTTTGTTTCTGCAGTTGTGTTTTTCGAATCAGGTTGTTAATTTTACAGATACGGTAGTCTGGAAAAAATAATTTTTGGCCGATTCAGGGGGCCCGAAAATGATGTTTCTAATAAAAGTGCCGCATTTTTTAAAACTATAGCGACATAGTGTTAAGTATATGTTCTATTTGTAGATATACAAATATAGACTAATGGGCGTTAATTTGTTTCGTCAAAAAAATAATCGTAACTAGCTGCTAAGCGTTTAAAGGGCAGGTAGAGAGCGTCCTTAAGGGCGCCGTCTACACGCGCGCGAGAGGCTCAAAAGCGACGGAACAGTAAGGTTGACCTTGAAGCGCGCATCAAATGCCGCGTCGCCTCAACGAGCCAAGCGCTCAACTAGCGTGCAAGGTTCGCGCTGAACGGTTTTTACCATGGGACATTAAGCGGTGACCATATAATTTTATTGGTGGAAAGTTTGCAACTAAGTTCAATGCAGGTCACAATCTGAGTTTCACATACATCCTGTTTATAACATTTTGAAGTATGGCAGACTGAAAAGGCCGTTTTTAGCTATGTTGGAGGGCTTATAAACAGTGTTTTTAATGAGCCTGGCGTCTTAATTATGAGTTTTCGACCATGTCTGAAGTTTGTTTTCTTTTCGTACGTTGGCACAATGGGCAACCGTGGAATAATTTCGTAGAAAAAACCTGTTTACGAACACACTGCAACGCATTTTAAGCTTGGGGTAGGCGGCCGCCTTGAAGAGGGCGTGATAAGTCACCACCTTGAATTTTTGTATTTAGCGTCATAACTTTTCTTCTGTCTAAACTAACTTAACTGCAGCATAGAATACATCTTGATGAAACTTTAGACACCGTGGATAACGCTGTGTCGTTACTGTTGTCACAGATCGAATCGCAGTTAAGAAAGTAATAAGAATTTTCAAACTGCAATTCGATCTGTAACAACAGTAACGACACAAAGTTATTCACGGTATGTTTAAAATTCTATCAGCATGTATTATATTCCGTAGTTCGTTAAAGTTCCAAAAAGTTACCCAGAATAAACGCAGGGGCATAATTTCAGGTTTTTCTGGGGGGGGGGGCAAGATTTTTTTCATCTAGTGACCTTGTTGCATCTTTTATATTAAGCATGTATAAATTAGAAATTTTAATAATAAAACTTCAGTTTTATGTGTTTAGGTTAGCATTATTTAAACAACAAAATACAAAAAAATATATTATATATATACTAAAAATTCTAAATCCAGGGGAGAGGGGGGCATTTGTCACCCTGCCCCCCCCCTAAATGATGCCCCTGAAGAAACGGTATGAGACAAAATACAAAAATTCAAGATGATGACTATTACTCAGCCAAGTCTGAGTACTCTCCAAGTTCCTGCCCTTGTGCCAGACTGCACCGTCTCTAATGATCTCGCTGTGGAAGAGACATTAAGTCAACTTACATACACTGCAGCGAGGACGATATACGACCAATATCTGCCCCAGAGCGACAGACAATCCTGTTCCAAAGACGTCGTTCGTGTGAACTTATTTTGCGTGAGTAGGATTGCCAAGTGACCAGGTTTTGGCGATCAACAGAAACTTGATGAACGCCTGGAAGGTTTAATGATGACGGAAACCAAAAAAACAGCATACAAATTTTATTAAATTAAAATATTTTGCTAAATGCGACGTCCACTGCTTATTTTTACGCATCATATTATTGATAATACATATGACACACGTTTCATGCTTGTTTCTTCAATATTTTGAACACAATGTATTCAGTTTCATTTCGTTGAGGTTTAGGTTATCTACAGACCTACTTTCGAGCCATGGCGACATTCATCTGCTAACAGCCATCCTGAGGTAGCGAGGAGTTGATCGAGTACTTGTCAGGAGAACATTTGGTCACGCGTAAACTTCACTTGGGTTACCTTTAATATTAACGGAAGCTGACATTATTCCAAGTTTACTTAGACATAACATACATTACCATCGTCAGTTTCGGTAAACGCCTTCAGAGGCCCAGGACGTGTAAGCGCTGAAAGGTTACATAAGCACCACATATAGACACAAGGTACTGCAGTGACGTAAATATCTCATCGTCCATTTCTTGGACTCGCCTTGACAACGAATTCCTCCTATTCAACACGTTTTTTATATAAAGGAGACCAGATATCTTAAAACAGTTGCATGATATGTTGAAAATAATGTACAGCGTAGTATTTCATAGAAAAAAAATGTTAATTTTTAACTTTAGACTGTGAAACAGACTTTTAATTAAATTATTTAAAGTAAAATAAAAAATATTTGACCTTTCATTGTTTTAGCACCGTGCCGTGAGCAAATATAGGGATTAACATGTTAAATTATATTCGACGGTGTTCAAGCCATTTTTAATTACAGTTTTAAGTTTACCGGATTGTAACATTTTTCTTCTGAGAAGTGTGTCTGCAAACAAGATTGCAGAAACCCAGTTATTTTTACAGGAAATCAGAATATTTTAAAGGTGAACACACTAGAGCTGCCAGGTATCTTTAGCAGAAGCGGAATTTCATAATCGGGCAAAATTGCACTCTATAGACTATATTAGCTTAATTCATTCTTACACACATCCTACACGTGTACGTAAGCAACACAATTCGAGACTTACAACGCAAAGTGTAAATTGATATTCACCACAGTGACGAATAAATCACTAAATACTACGACTATAGTTATACGGATTTTCCTGCTTTCATTAAGCGGGAATGACCGTAGAAAAAAAGCTCAACTAGAAATCTGGTTCATTAACTTCACGTATCTTCCTCACCCTCATGGAGAAATTTCCGCTACAGGTTCTGAGATTTTAAATGCATGCCCTTACTTATGTCCCTCAGTGCCAGACTATATCAAGCTTAAGAAAAATACTATTGTGTCTTGTGTTTCTCACACAAAACTTTAAGCAATAAATATAAGATTTTAAAAAGACTGATTTTTGTACATAATTAACACATCTATGTATGGCTGATTCTATGTGAAAGTGAAAATACTTTAAAACACGAAAAATTGTAAACATTTTAACTCTACTTGGGATGAACATAATGGTTTGGTTTTGACGTATCCGACGAAAATATTTACAACCTTCCCGCTAGCAGAAGCAGCGATATATCAGTTTGGCGGCTAGCTCGTCTTGTCATCTTCACTGCTGGAACTAGCCGCGAAGATATGCGAACAAGTGTAACCGTCAGACGGAGCAGACCGAGCAAATTCCGGACTTCTTCCCAAAATCCCGCAGGTGAAAAGGACGATCCCTAGGTTTCCTTAATCCTCCTTCCCCGCCCTCCGCGACAAAAGACGCTCGCCAAGGAGGTGAGGAGATCTTTCCTGACCACTGGCGATTACTCCTCGCAACCCACGGGGAGGGGGTTGGGAGGATAGGGGGAGTGGTCGACACCGTTGTCCGGTAGGGCATTAGTGCCGGCGAGATGAAACGAGGCCTCCTTTGTCCACGGGCCAAACCTTTCCTCCAATCAGCAGGATCAGAATCCTTTGGTATTCATGGGGTCTTACTGCGAGGGGGGGATACTGGAAGCGGTCATTGTTGGCAGTGCTGACAAGTTGGCAACAATGCTTGGGACGCAGGGCTTTGCGCGCCGCCCGGTGTCTTTATGTCTAAGCTCCTCGCACGCCGTCGAATCTTCCCTGTAAGCACGACTTAGCGACATCTTTGTCGAACATTAATCGCCGCACAACTTGACCACCGTCTCACGAACCTACACAGAGCTTATCCTCCTGATGTTATAAGACACTGCAATACTATGTTTCGTTTAAATGACAGCTACTTATGTGTAATATTTTATAACATTACGTCACAATAAAATACATCTTTAGTTGTAAAATGTAACATACATTCATTTAATCATTTGTACTGTAAATTCTATATTTCGTTGTGCCACACGTCACAAAGTATAAAATCTAATTGCCCATAAGGTGCTATCAGATTTTACCCAAGTTATGCTCTTGCTAACATGCAGGTTGTAGCAAAATTGCATTAATATGTTTTGTTCCTCCTCACACGAGGAAATATATCGACATGCGATTGTGCAGTATCCTGGTTCTTTCTGTTTGTTTATTAAGACGGGACTACACGATTAAGGATTTGGTGCATGGAAAACAGAATTAAACAGCAAGGAGTGGCCGGTAAGGGGCCACTGCGGTTAACTGCCTTTAATGGCGTGGTCTACAGCAATTTTCATCACCATGATTTTATTTTTTACTTGTACCAAACATTTTTTCCCATATTTTAGACACAAATGTGACTACATTTTTCTCTTATAAATTTTTTTTATCATGGTTAGTTTTTGCATCAGAACTCAACCAACTCGCTTACGAAGCTGAAAAAAAATGCAGTGTGAATAACGATATTGTAAGCTACTAGTTCACATATGTTAAACGACAACATATATTTTTTTTTTATTAAATAAAACAGATTGAACCTGTTAAATTTTTATTTTAAATTGTAGATTTTTATTTAAATTCGAAAAAAAATTTTTTTTGTTAGCATATACGAGAAATTGTAGCCTGCGATATCTTTATCCATTGTGAATTTTTTCATTTCGTTATGTCGGTTTTAATGTCGACCTTAAAACCGTAACCTGCAAGTTCTGATTTTAACGAGACATTACACAAAAACTATCATAGAAAAAAATATATTAATAGGAGAAAAATTTAGTTACGTTTAGTGTCTAAAAGAAGAAAAAAAAACATGGTACAAATTAAAAAAAAAAAACATGGTGATGAAATTGGTCCTGACTACAAAAGTTGTAGTTGCAACTGGATTAATTAAGCACTTGTGACTTTTCAGAATTTCACCCACACTTTCAGAAAGCCCTCTACAGAACACTTTTACTATGTCACATCATAATCAGTGACAGATATAATGAAAACCAAAGCATTAAGCAATGACTCGAGTTTTTTATAATCCTGATTTTACCTGTCAGTATTTTCCATGAGCGAAACTATATTTTACAACGAAAGTTTTAAATTTTGCTACAAATTTATTTTATAGCTATGTACATTTTCCAGAGGAAAATTATTTCAAATGTAATTTCATTTATCGCAGATTATTACTTGTATCTAGCTTCTTAATCACCATAAGAAAAACACAATGTATAATACTTTCCTTTGTGTAGCTGACGTACAAATTTATGTTCTATGGAGCTTAACTAAAATAAATAATTTTCTAAGAATTTAATATACACACCACCCAACGTAAACGTGTCAATAAATTAAACGTGCATTGTACCACAACTTTACTAGGCTTCCTAGATACGCAAAACCAAAGGAGCGCTAAGGTGCCTCTGACCGGAGTATGCAATGCAATATCACCTCTACGCCGAAGTCACTCAACTAGCATGCAGTGATCGACTATTAATCTAGTTCCTGCGCGACTTGAATTGGAACGTATGTTACACAGTCCAATAACGTTTCTAATTGTGTGGTTTTCAAATCCTGCACAAGTTTGTCGTCAGATATTCCGAGGGGCCCGAATATCGTTTTTACGCTGAATTTTTAAACTAAGGAGGAAATTATATGCCTCACATTCTTCAGGAGTTAATATATTGGCTATATTTACGCACATGAAAGAATCAATCAAATATACATCTCCGGATACTTTGCGTGAAGGATAGAGAGAGAATATTATTTACAACTATTATAAATATTCAATATTATTTTTCCTACATAGGCTATAAGTGTCAACGGTTTCATAGTCTAAATATATACGTGGATGGGAAGTACAGAGGTACTTCACAAAACAGTTAATGAGATTAAAGTTTCTGTTTCTGATACACAAATTGCCGATAGGTTACCAGTGCATGCAACTAACGAGACAAAAGGTGTGGAGTTGAGTCACACAGATTACACAACTTTCTCCATACACTGAACATCGCGTGAACATTAAAATTGGCATGTGTTGCCATCCTTCAGCAAGATTATGTGTATAACTGGGGTTAAATGGGGCTAGCAGAGGAAAATACCTGATGGGTTTCAGGTAGTTAAAACAGAATGGTAGCACGCGATGAAAACATCGGTGAAACACTAGTATAAAGAAACTAATAACTTGGAACTACGAAACAATTAACTTCACAGTACAAGAGTAGCCGCCACACTGATTATGTGAGGAGCCAAGGAAAAAAATTATCGCTCTGGATTGCCGAGTTGTGTAATCAAATACCAACTTGTTTACTGACCAAAGGAAAATACCCCATCTGTATAAGTAACACATTCGCCGAAATTATGCGACGACTTTTCTCCGACATCTGAAGTGTTTTCGTTCGCTACACTATTTTCTATAATAACCACGCTCGGGCGGAGATATACTAACATTCAATAGGTCACATATTCAACCCCGTTGTTCTGGGCAATTAAAAAACTACATGTACGTTCACAAAAATTTTCTTTGCAGACTTTCACAAAAAAAATGCAACGCTACAAATAACTGGTCTAGAATTACAAGAAATTTATCTGAAATTTGAAAATTTATTCCTGCATCTGTAGGCATGCGAAATTTTTATTAAACAAAAAATAGTTTAATCCAAAAATATCTTAGAATTTATTTAAACAAATAATAATGTTTACTGATACGCTATGTAGTAACACTTTCCTACTTCATTAGGTTCAGTAGGTTTAATTTACAACCAGAGTCAAATAACTAACAAGCATCGGGCTACCAGCATAAATTAGAGACGGATCATACTTGTCCCTCGACATAGGCACAAAAAATTTACGTGTAGCTCTTAACCACTTATTTTTATTGGTTTATTATCCCGCCAAGATAATTTAAACCGGAAACATATAAACTGACACAGACATTTCTTCACGATGTAAACAAGACAGTAATCACGTGTGCTGCATGACCTCATAGAATTTTTTGTTTGAGTGTGCGAGAAGTTTTCGAATAAGTTTCCCTGGGAAACAGTCCGTAAGCCTAATTATGGTGGCGGTTTAGTTTGACATGAATCCAATGTCCGTTGCTTAGTAACGTAAGGCAACTATCGTGCAACATTTCGTTTTACTGTATGACTCCTAATGACCAGCTAGTGACGAAGACAATAACTCCGTATAGGTCCTTCGGGTTAAAGTGAGCACTAAAATTTTAACCTTTGAAAAATATCAGTAGCCGTTACTGCATATAATTAAACAGTAACAAGAGTTGCTTATAGTTTATATGGTTCGCAGCGAATTACCGTATACAGTCCAATGTATTTTACTAATTAAATACAATAATAATGAAATAAAATCAACTGAAATCAATATATTTGTACTTAAAAACTTTTTTTTGCCAAACTATATAAGTTCCAACCGACTGCACAATTTATCTTACATGCGCAAACATAAAGTGACGTGTCCGAAGAGGCTTGACGTTTTCGTTTGTTAGCCGTTCTGCGCGGAAAGATACGGACTGACAGAAAAGAGAAATTTTGCAGAGCTATTTTGAGTGCTCACTTTATACCGAGCCGCCCTTATCGTCCGAGCACCTAACACGCACATACACGATAAACCGTGTAGCTTCTGATGAAACGTGACTGCATAGGATTTATTGCGAATTTAGTTTTCCAACTCTAAGAAAAACTCAAATATGAACATATTGCGTGCAGTTGTTTCAAGTGATATTTCTGCTGAGGTTTAATGTGATATTCGATAAAATATAGGCACCCTCAAAAATGTTTCGGTCTAGAAAAATAAGGGCGTACGTAAAACCAAGCACAATTTTAAACATAAACAAGTAATTTTAAAATGGAATTATGCTAAATAAACACACTTGCTACATCATTAGATAAATATAGTAAACTGTCCATTACTTAATTGCAAAGTTAAAAATTAAAAAGATATATTTGTCTAAGTGTTGAAAAATTAATTTTGAAGATTCCCTACCTCTGAGAAGTGATTCCATGATAGTCATTCCATGATTGTGACTCCATAGCAGCACAATTCTGCAACAAAGAAAACCAAGTTAAACTTAACATACAACAAAATGCAGAGAAGCAAATACTTATTTATAGTTGAAGTTATTTTTTCACATATTTTTCAAGTTAAAAAGCAAATATATATTAAACTATACCAGCTATTCCCATTAATAAAATATTGAATCATGGTATACCAGCGATTCAAATCTAGAATCCTTTAATCTGAGCCTATATTAAATACAAAATTGGCAGTAAAAGGAACAGTTACATAGTAGATAAAGAGTAAATTAAAACAAATAAACATATACCACTGCGAGGCATTTATCAAATATATAGCGCAGTAATTTAAAATCGTAGGCACGAAACAACACATTGGTCATACGAACTTGCTTCCAGAATCGTTGTCACTGTCACCGTTAGTTGTAGTTACTGTTTGTATTTCACACACAGTCGCTATAAGAATATAATTTTAGTCATGCGGTTGTTTCAGGACATGCCACCATCTATGAAAAGCAGCACATCGTAGACCAAATGTACGACTATTTTCGTAGTTCACGGTTTTATCCATAACTAAGTTAGCTTGTTGAAACCAACTGTAAATTAAAATTATTTTTATTGTCTAGGGTTGATATGCTTTTCATTACATTAAGGATAAAACTTTTAATCGCAGGAGCCAATTATATTTTTTTTTGTTAAAATGCCACTTCCGGTGAAAAAAAAAATTTAATTAAGATCTAAGTGCCTAAATCTTTCTTTAAAGTGGGTTTCTTTTTGTACATTGGTACACTGCGAACACGTGGCCTATACTATTTTTTTTAAATAAACGCGGATTTCTACTTCACTGAAAATCCAACTAAACAACCATGTAGACAGCCCCCTTAAGAGAAGTCCATGCCTGACGTCTTTGTATACTGGAGGCAATGAAGATAATGAAGCTCTACGTGGGACACTTGTTCAGTGACAAAAGAATTTATCATATGCTTATTAAATTAATTATGAAAAATGATTTACACAGTATTTTCAACAAATGCAATAATTATCCGGGCGGTCATTCATAATGAAAAATCGAATAGTCATACTAAATGTGATTTCTGAAACATCAATAAAAGATAAATACTAAAACTGTTAATTATCCAATTAACTGTTATTAATTAATTTTTACTATTTAAATTTATTATAGTTGTTTACCGCATTACAAAATATATGAATTATTTCATATAAAACCACTGGACATAGAATCGTGAAATTTTTTGTGTGGGATCCCTCTCAGGTCGTGACGAACATTAAGGAGGGATTTTTTAATAAAGTCCATCTCTAAGGGTGGTGAAAACGGGTGAAATGTATTTCCGAAGAAACGTCGATAGAGCTTAAACACACGGTAAAACATCGTGATTTTTACTTTAATAGGACAAATAAAAATTCATAGTAGCCGATTTAAGGATTTTCGAAATTCAACATTTAAGGGAGTGAAAATACCTTAAATATGTTTCCGATTAACTAACAATATCCATACAATCTTTCGGGATAGGGAGATGGCTTTTTATTTTCAAAATGTTGCTTACGTAAATACCCAAAAGGCAGTTTTAGGACTTTTTTGAAATTCGACCCCCAAACAGTAAAAATGGGCCAAATATGTTTTTATGGTCCATATATATCACTGGAACACATTTGGCTATCGTCGTGACTTTTACTTCAACTGGTTACGTATACAAATGACTAACATAGGACTGAAAGAGGTTACGAAATTTGATAATTAAGGGGGTAAAATACGTGAAATTTGTTTTCGATTATTCCTCCATATCGATCGAACCTATATATATATATATATATATATATATATATATATCGAAGTGCTCATTGATTTAGATTGATATAAATATATAAATACCATTTAAATATATGTTCCGAATTCGGCCCCAAAGAGGTAATGAAAATATATTTATTTATTTATTTGCATATAGACAACAATGGTATTTTATATAACGACGTGATTTTTGTTTCAGATTGATGCTTACTCAAAAACCTGAAAACTAATTTCAGGAATTTTTGAAATTCGCCACCTAAGAAGGTGAAAAGGGGTGAAAAGTAGTTATATGTGTTTTCAATAAATCGTCTATATATATTGAGCCCAGTGGGCTATTGTGTTTTCACGGCTACGAGACACTAACAAAGTATTCTAAAATGTGATTCAAGGGTTTTTCGAAATTCAGTCTCTTAGGTGGTGGAAAGACCTTTAATGTGTTTTAAATAAATCCTCTACATTAATCGAACCCGTCAAGGTACAAATGTTAATTTTTGCTTCAAGATGAAGATTGCAGAAATGATCACAAAACCGTTTTCATATTTTTCGAAATTAGAACTCTCAATTCTGTGCAAGGATAATGTGTGTTTTTTAATTAATGATCAATTTTGGTTCGACTGAACGGGCTACCGTCGTGATTTGCACTTCAATTGGATACTTATACAAATGTCTAAGATGTGAAATTAAAATATTTAGAAATTCGACACCCAAAAAGTGAACAAGAACAAAATTTGTTTTCCATTAACCCATGATATCTACCTAACCAGTAGATATATTGATGTGTTGTTCGCGTTAGTGTGGCGCTTACGCAAGTATTTAAAAACAATTACATGTAATTTTTTTTACTTTACAAGATAACTTGATCATTAAGAATAAAACTAAGTTTGTAAACTTTCAAGGCAGACGATCCGAAAAGCAAGTACGAGCAGCGATAAATTAATTATACAGGAGCTTCACTCTAACCTATCGAGAAGTGGTGTTTTACAACTTCATGAGCCAACGACATGAGTACTGTATTTTTTTAATTAAGTTTGTTTTTATGAAATATTTCGACGTCACGTGACGCAATTGTTTGTAGCTCCTGTCTACATTCTGGGCTCGAATTCCGTTATTAGCTGCGTGCGAACGTTCAATTCTGACACACAAAAACTGCAAGGCAGATTCAATTAGTGCCATTTTGCGTGAAGTCGTTTAAAAGGGACAGAATGGAATATGCAGTTCACTTTCCACTTAGGTTCCTCGACAACATAGCTCACATATATATCCTCACTAGTCTCAAGGTTTGGACACCAAACACGTTTCCTCGAAAACTTTTCTCACCAAAACTTTCTAATGGCTTTAGACTTCAAGTGAAAATTTTGTAAATATGTAATTGAGGGCAATGTCACCAATGGTTTGTGTACAGGGTAAGTCAGAAGTATTTCATTCTATTAACCACTTACATTCAAGAGTCTATAATTACCCCACTACGTCAACTTTGCAGTGCTATAAATAAGGCCCAGGTGAAGTGTTTGCTTTTTGCGTGGACAGCTATAGCTACTTATTCTGCTGCAGAGTTAACTCAACTAGCAGCTTTGTCATTCTAACACTTGATGACTGAAGTACCAATCTGGTGCACAAGTAGGTTTTTCAATTAAAGTAAATATTATCAGTTATGAATAATACTCGCGATCAAAGCCGCGGGGGACTGCTAGTATTAACATAAAGTGTAAGAAATCAACATACAAGGGAGGCCTGGTTGACAAGAGGAGCTAAAAATCGGTTTGGTAATACATATCATTAAACAACAATTTAATGTCGGGGATGAACATAGGCCTCCAGTAGGTACACAGACCTCCAGGAAGTACACAGGGCTCCAGTAAGTACACAGGGCTCCAGTAAGTACACAGGGCTCCAGTAAGTACACAGGGCTCCG